>JAQHUG010000082.1:2219466-2268356 GCA_028555095.1 Dicrostonyx torquatus
GGAGTAGATCAGGGGAGGGGCGTTTCTCCTTGCTGCAGTACGTGCTACGACCAGCAGAGGGTAGAATTACACAGCACATCCAAGCTCCTCTGATCTAGGTCTAAACAAGGAAGCCGATGAGTGTTAGCAACAGGAGGGTAGAACAAATACGCCACTCAGAGATGACAGTGTGAGAAAGATTTGGAGATGACAGGCACTGTACCCGGCCCAGAGGGACACTTCACCATTCACCTAGGGAGGTCAACTTCCCAAAGCAATAAAATATTATACAAGTGACCCCTGGATTTGATTGGCCTTCTAAATGTTCACAGTATTCATTGTCCTGAAGCTATAGACTTGCTAAAATATAAACTAGATCATGCGTCTTCTGGGTTAAAATCTGAGGGAGATTATTCACACCTCAGTGGCTCCAATGATCTTCAGATCAAAGGTATGGAGTTTCTTCTCCAATGTGAGAATCAGAGGTTGTGTGGGTTGTAGGAGCAGAGATAATGACAGCATCTTTTTCAGGGACGCGGTGGGCATGTGCAAGGCACGTATGTGAATGGATGCAGCCCTCCCACCACCTCGATAAAGCAAATATTTATTCATGCCCATTTTCCAGGTGAGACAGAAAGCCACAAAGTAATGAAGCAAATTGCCCATAGTGTCGTAATAGGAAGCCACAGGTCTGAGATGGGAACTCCAGATGAAAGGCTCCAGCCACTGTCAAACATCGCTTACAGGGTCCTCCACAAGGGAAAAGATGCTGACTACCGACCCTTCCTAGTTCTTATTCAAACTAGAACCACTTTCTACTTTCCGTCATTCACATCTTCTCAATAAAGGCCCATCAAGATCCTCACATGGGCCAGGCATGATCCTCACGTCATGAAGCACCAGAACTCACAATGGTGTTCCGCTCTGTCACGTGGGTTTGGCCACAAAGCTTACAAGCCAGGAAGGATTAATGGGAAAGGTGAATTCTGCAGTGTTCAGAAGTAAAGTTTTGATGGGCAGGCAGCGTGCAAGCGGGATTCAGCTGCTTCCCTTGTCTACACAACCAGGCACCATTTGGCTTAATGGGTCGAGGTACTTTATAGAGCAGCGACCATACGCCTGGTGCTCAGCTTTGCTCCAAAACAACAGAGCCCATCCTCCCCCAAAAAGAGCTCACATACTAGAGCTTTCTCACAAAAGGCATGCCCTAAACAGGGCAGAAGATTCCGTGGGGATACTTCTACTAACAGCCAATGACTTGGGGCACTGAATTTGGGCTAGGCTCAATCTATAAGTAATGTTTCTAATCAAATGAAAACACTATAATCCTCTGACATACTTCCAGAATATGCCCATTTTACTAATGGAAAACTGAGAGTTAAAGCATTCAGTCAGAAACTGGAGGGATGGTTCAGAGGTTAAGGAGACTCACTGCTCCTGCAGAAGATCCAGACTGGGTTCCTAGCATCCTCACGCTGCCTGTAACTTTAGATCTGATGGTTCCTTCTAGCCACTATGGGTACCTGCACACCCATGATGCACATAAACTCATGCAGGCACACATCTACATAAATACATGAATGCATGAATTAAAAAGCAAATTCTTAAAAATTCCATGACCAAAAAGCTGGAAGACTGTAGGACCAGAAAAGGCTTGTCACGTTTCTATTTTCTGCAGAAGCTCAGACTAAGGAGCCCAGCTCTCCTAAGAGCTGAAAGTTCAAGACAGAAACTTCAGGGGATCCCTATCTGTGTTCTACCTGATGCCCCTCCCGTGTGTGTGTGTGTGTGTGTGTGTGTGTGTGTGTGTCTATGTGTGTCTCTGTGTGGGCTATGCATGTGTGTGTAAGCCAGAGGCTAAATGTCCCTCAGTTGCTCAGCAACTACTTTTTTTGACCGGGAGTCCCTCACTGATCTTGGAGCTCACTGATTCAACTAGACTGGCTAGCCAGCAACTCACAAGGACCCTCCTGTCCCTATTCCGCCAGTTCCATGTTTACTGGAGTGTGCCGCCACACCTCTCTTTTGTACTGGGGATCAAAGTCGGGTCCTCATGTTTGCACAGCTAGTGCTTTACCCCGTGACTCCTCTCCCCAGCTCCCTGCCTGGATTCTTCTGAGTAATTAGTGCTGATCTGATAAAACTCTCTTTGAGGGCTAAGCTTTTCTGCTGGCATTTTAGTATTTGTCCAAGAAAAGTTGGCTTAATATTTAGAACTGGAATCCAAGCAACAGTATTGGAATCCAACAGTATTCCTTTCAGCAACCCCAAGCCCTTCGATACGATATAAAATATTGTTTTAATATATAACCCTCAAAAAAAACCTCCAAAACTCTTGTTTCTCTCAGATAATTTATAACTATCTGATAAGTAACACCCACCACTTCTTCCCAGGACTTGCCTTGGCTTCAGCACGGTTGCAGAAGGGGGCCGTCGGCACTAATCACTCTGTCTCATTCTCTGAGAGTTCGAAAGGCTTGCTGAGAAAAAGTCCCGATGCATGGGAAAGCATCCATAAGTCATGGCTCCCCTAATTCCAACTGGCAGGGTAAAAACTTTCTGCTTTAGTGACTTCATAAATCTCTGAGCCATAAAGGTCTGTGCTCTTTGCTTCCCTAAGCCAAAGAATGAAATAGCTTTGCAAGTTACTTTTATAAGCGTATAGTCCAAGATGACTTTTACGGATATTTAAAATTATGGACACCATGACTGGAGGTGTCTCAGAGCTTAAGAGCACTGGCTACTCTTTCAGAGGACCGGGATTCCATTCCCAGCACCCACAGCATAGCTCACAATTGTCTGTAACTCCAGTTCCAGGGGATCATATTACTTCTGGTCTCTGTAAGCATTGCATGTATGTGACACACAAACACACATGCAGGCAAAACATACACATAAAACAAAATATTTTTTAATGATAGATACTTTGTCTATCTTAAAAAAATTTGATAGGGTCCTGGTTGATTTCTTAAATTTTTATACAGGTATAATTTATATGTCATCAAATGTAGTTGCTTGCAGGATACAATTAAGTGACCTCAGACAATTATCAGTCCTCATTTAGACTAGGACCATTTCTTTCGGTCAATCATTCATGTCCTCTCTCAAGAAAGTCCACCAAGTGTGTCCTGTGTTCCAGGCACATCATCCACACTGGAATCCATGAATGTCGGATGATGGTGCTCTGTCCTGACACATGGTTTCTATCTCTGAGCTCAGAATTCTGGAATCATCTCCCCAATCTGGTTTTAGAACATTTTGTACCAGTCACAAAACGATCCCCTATGCAAGTATGATGGACTCCTCTCCAGCCCCTCGAATTAATGACTTTCTTCATTCTCACAGGGCCTTGTGTATGCCTCTCATTACTATAGAACTCCCAGGCCCCTCGGGGGACTCCACGTTGCTCACTGTTGTCTCTTTAATAGACTTGATCTCACAGGGTGGCCTCAGCAATATTTCCCAGACCAGTCAATGAACCAGTGGATGGAAGCATACCCATTAAGTTAAGTATACCATTGGGGTTCTAATCGCACAGGACTGAGACATGTTACAAGCAGAGGAGAAGACACGTCAATCTCTACCCCAGCAATTCTCATTTTCTTCAGCTGTAACTAGAAAAGAAACCAACTCCTGGCTGCCCGCTCCATCTCTCATTAGCTTTGCACTCCGGGCCTTGCGACTTAACATCTCAAAGCAAGCTTCTTCATCTAGCACTGTGCTCTGACTATCAAGCTATGCACAAAGCTCTTGGTCATTATTCTATCATGTCTCTTTTGTATTCGTTTGTGATGGCCAGTGTTAATTACGAGCTTGACAAAAGCTAGACTCATTTGGGAGACTGGTGGCTGGGCATACTCTAGAGGGGTTATTTGAGGAGCTAAGATGGATAGACTCACCTTCTGTGAGTCACATCATCCACCATCTAAGATGCTGGACAGCGCAAACTGAGAAAGTGAGATGAGACCAAGCATTCATTCATGGCTGTTTTCTGTTCTTGCCTGGATACAATGTAACTTCCCTCCCAGGAAGCCCTTAGCCTGGAGCTGTGAGCTACAATAAACCTTCTTTCCCCTAAGTTGTTTTTGTCAGAGCATTTCAGGACAGCGACAGGAAACCAAGACCCCTCATGAGCGCATGCTCACCGTGTGTGTGTGTGTGTGTGTGTGTGTGTGTGTGTGTGTGTGTGTGTGTGTTAAGGTATATGCAACTATAAGGGTACGTGGGGGGTACATATGTACACGTGTTCATATATATGTTGGGGGCCAGAAGTCAATACAGGTGTTACTCCTCAGAAGCCATCCACATTGCCTTTTGTTTAGCGTTTGACAATATCTCACATTGTGACTTATGGCTCACATTAAGGCGAGGCTGGCTGGCCAATGAGCCCCCTGACCTACCTGTCACTGCCTCCCAAGGCCTGGGATTACAAGCCCATGCTACCACACATGGATTTTAGTGTGAGTTGTAGGGCTCGAACTTAGGTCCTCAGGCTTGTAGCAAGCACTGTAGTCAACCAAACTATCTCCCAGCTCCGATTATGTCACCCTTCTAACCTTTTTAAAAAGTGTTAGGTGTGTGCCTGCATGTGTAGGAACCTAGCATTTATTATGTACTTAAATTGTTACAAATATGGGCATGGAAGCTGGGCTGTGGTGGTGCACCCCTTTAATCTCAGCGCTCAGGAGGCAGAGACAGGTGGCTCTCTGTGAGTTTGAGGCCAGCCTGGTTTACAAAGTGAGTTCAGGTACAGCCAGGGCTATTACACAGAGAAACCCTGCCTTGAAGAAAAAAAAAATGCTTACAAATATGGATATGGAGGTTCAAGGATCTTGCTCGTAAACGCAACAATCCTTGTTATACGAAGTCCTAAAAAGTGATGGCGCATGTCACAACCCTGAAGACTTTTGGCTTATGTCTGTATCGCCATTATCAGGTCCTCAAATATGCCTCCAAATCAGTCCCGAGAGACTGTAAAAAAGGTGCTAAAAGCCAAAGGTTTTGCTTTAAATGTGTACACTCATGCAACTCCATTTTTTCTTCATATCCTGATGGATTCCTGTAAGCTCAGAATTCTCATGCAGCGATGTCTCCATAAAGGGGCTGGTGATAGTTTCAGTGCTATTTTCACAGCTGAAACTCCTGACTCTGCAGAGCTGGCCTCGGCTGTTTCTATCACCGAGAAGTAAGCTGGTATCCCATGCTTTTGCTAAGACCGCCTGCCTCTTTGGCCTCCACTGAGCGACAAACACACCCCTCTGGAAAGTTAAGGGGAGTGAACTAACCCTCCGTAAAGTTTGTGTGAACCCTCAACTGGAAAATTTCAGAAATGCATTCACCGAACAGCATCCAGTCTGAAAATGGAAGGGTTTACTAGACTCTGAGATCCCTGGCTCTGTGTTGACTGGCATCACAGTACCCAGCAATGAGAAATGACAGAACTGCCAGAGGGGGCAGGCATGTTCACAGGTGTGCAGAAACACGCTCACCCATACACCATCACCATAGGGCTGAGCAAAACATTTAGGTTTTCTGAGCCTCAGTTTGGCTGGGGAAGGACAGCTATTCCATACAATAAATATGGAATGCCTGGCCAATTGCAGTCACTTAGGAAGTAATTGATATATGGTTCTACACCATACATATGAATATACTTACTTACTTACACACACACACACACACACACACACACACACCTGCCAGAGGCTGAGTCAGTCACTCACTACTACCTAAGTAGCACGCATCCTGAAGACGGAAAAGTAAAGGCAGGTGCTTTCTGGGGATCTTGTCTATTTAGCCTACAGTCCCTTACACTGTTCCCTTCTGTTTGCACACATGTATCACCACATTCTATTGTTTGGTTTGCTCAAGCATCACAGGACGGTCATATCACCTACTTTTGAACAAAATGAATAAGCTTGCTTAGGTCAGTCACTCTGTCCTCGCGGAGCCTGGCCTATTACTCCACAGGAAGAACAGGAAATGGAGAAAAGCCAAGGGTAGCAATGAACACCTATTAAATCCAGCACTTGGGAGGCAGGGGCTCCTAAAAGGTCTACAAATTTACAAACAGCTTGGGTGAGAACCAAGCTAAAAACCTGTCTAAAAAAAAAAAAACACACAAAACAAAACAAGGGCTAGGCTACAAGGCCACAGGTCCATGAAAGTGTGTTTGCCTAGTATACAGGGGTTCTGGGAAGGGGAGGAAAGGGAAGAACTGGGGAAGAAAGAGAAGGAAAAAATCAGGGGCCTGGCAGTGTCCACTGCATCTCACTCAGTCTTAGGTTCCTAAGACAAGTGAGAGGCTTTACTGTGTCATGTATAAGAGATGTCAGGGACACAAACCCTTAGAATTCTGGCGGTTATACCCTGCTCTCTCCCCTCAAGGCTGTGACAATTACAGAACACATTTTGCAAAGGAGAAATAGCTGTACCCCATGGTTTGGAGTTGTTTTTCTTTTTGCATTTCAGAGTTGTCTGTTCTAAGGGGTAGCCTGGTGCCCTGGCCAATGACATCCTGCTGTAGCATGTGATGCTGTCTTTCCCCAAATGTTTCTGGGATGCAGTTTCCAGTGCTGAGAAACTAGCCCTGAGGTCCATATCCCTGAGCTGCATTCAACAGATGTTAGCTGCCCTCTACTGGAGCATCTCAAAACCAAGGAAAAACAAATTAGGATTACGGAATGAATGGCAGAGAGCAGAAATGGCATATTCCGTATTTGATGCTCTGAGGACAATGATGCCATTGATTCCGAACTCATGTCTGTTGCTGCTTTATCATTTTTGCATCAGTGATCCTGGGAATGTTCTTCTTATTTCAGGAGGTTCATTGGATGTTGCTATGGAGATGGGAGTGTTCCGACATACCCACCCCCCTCCCCAGCACCGCTGGTTAGCTTTTCTCAGTAAGTACTTAGTTACGTGTGTTTCCCTCTACAATCAGTATAGCTGAAGAAGAGTTTGTTTAGCTGATTCCAGACTAAGGATGAGTTATCCCTCACAAGTGGATGCTTTCATAAGCAATTTCATAAGTAATTTTAATAAATGGAGTGAAATTGCTAAGCTTCCGTGAGAAAATCACACAAATAAGAAAGCAAGAGATGGGCCTAATTACTTCTGATACCTTGGATGTATAAAAGCTTGTCTGCATCACACAAGCAGCCTTTGCTCGACACTAAAAACCCTGATAATTTGGGAAGAAAGAAAGATGCTTCTACATCATGACCTAAGCAGGAAAATCAAGTAACAACAGAACAGATTTGAAGGCGCATCTATCTGGAAGCAAAGATTCATACACATGTACCTTTCTTTGTTAGGTTGGAGATGGCCAACTCGGGAATAGCATCTGGAGTCTGCGACACAGTGTCATAAGAATACAAAGAGTATGGTTTCTGTGTGTGCAGGTACAACTTCCCAGAGTCCGTAACTGTGGTGGTAAATCAGTGCTGCCAAGCTGACTGATGTAAGTAAGAATCACCACAGAATACAGTTCCGGGAGTGCCTGTGAGGGCTTTTCTAGCCGAGTTTATCTGAGGTGGGATGATCCATCTTAAATATATGGGGTGTTGTATCAGGGGCTGGGGACTCAGACTGCATAAAAGTGAGAGAGGGAGTTGAGCACCAACGATCAGACCATCTCTCCCTTCTTCCTGACTGCAGGTGCCACGTGACCAGCCGCTTCATGCTCCTGCTGCCACATCTTCTTCACCACCAAGGACTGGTCCTTCCAACTATGACTTGAAATACACCTTTTCTGGCTTCCCTCAGCTGCTTTGAGGAGGTGTTTAATCACAGTAGTGAGAAAGGGGACTAGGATAGTAAGTTTAAACAGGAACTAAGAAATCAGGCAAAGCAAGACAAAGGACCAATGATCAACAGCAATGTAATAGAAAATAGTCCCTGGGGGCTCCAAGGAAGCATGCTAACCACCCCACCTCACCCGTGCCATGATATACCTAGGAAGGTTTGTTATAGGAGGCAACCCACCTCAGTCTGCACTCCCTACAGCTTTGAATTTTGATAGGCACACTTAAAATTTTTCTCATTCGAAGGAACAAATTCTAAGCTCAAAGCCCCAGATAGTTAGAAAATGGCCCACACTCAGTGTTCTGAGCCCCAACAAAAGCTGCACCCTGTGGACACCTAAGTTTAGCAAACTGGTTCTATCCAGGAAGCACTTGTGTGCTGGAACTCACAACGCTGCCTGACGTGTTTTGATGGGTACTTACTGTGTGCCAAGCATGCCCTCCCCTACTCTCTGCTTTAGAACATCCTTGTGTTTTCAGCGTTGTTACTATAATGCAGAGGCAAGTGCTTGATCTAAGTGAAATCCAGAATGGAGGCAACTTTATGAATGAAAGAGGTGGTTAGGAAACGTCTGGCAAGAATGCGTTTCCACCTCCTCTTCATTGTTACCAATGTAATTATGAGTACTCAAGTAGCCACTTAAAACATATAAATGCTACGCTTGGATAATTAGATTAAAACAACATAGGTTTTTATTATCATCACCTGCGGCTCTGTTGGGTCCAGAGAGGGACAGCTGGTTTCTGCTTCATGACATCTGAATCAGCCACAGCTTGACCCAATGTCTGAATGCTGCAAGATGGTGACCTCACAACAGCTTCTTTCCGCACTGCTGGAGCCTCCGCACATGCTTGCTCATGTGGCCTCCCCAGGCTGTGGAACACTTTTCTGGGGAAGATTTGACACAAATGTTTGCTCATACCAGACAGGAAACCATTGACAGATCAAAATAATGATGCTGCCAAAGTTTAACTTGATGAACAAATTAATTGAGGCTACTTACAGGAGTGTGGGTAAGGAGCTCCTTAAAAGAGCAGGGACCCCTCAGAGGCATGACTGAAAGCCCTCCCCAGGATGAATGACAGCTTGTGAAAGCCCATCTGGAACTCTGGAGGCCTCTGCTTTTACATCTCAATGAGTCAGAACCTCTTTCCCAAAGCCTAGCTTGTCTGCCTCCTCAGCAGACTTTCCTGGTTACACAACCTTGGGGAATGTGCATCTGGTACCTTGCATATCCAGTCAGTTTCAGGGACTTCCTAAGACTTGTAAGTTGGTTTACTTCCTGATTTTTAATGAGCTTCCTTGTAGAACTTCCGGAGTCTGAGTGAACTTCCCTCCAGAATGGCATGCTTCAACTCAAAAGATATTGTTTTATCACATTTCAGTGTTAAATGATAATAAAGGGAACAGCAACAGTCTGTCCTGGGAAGGAAAGATGATACGTAATTTCCTTCAGCAAATGCAGTTCATTAGGAGACCATAACTGGGGCTCAAGGTGAGAGAGAAAGCACTAGGTAGAAATTGGTGAGGTAGCTTATTTTTAAAAAGTCAGATAGCTAGGAAAATAGGTATTGGATTGGATCAAGATCAACTTTCTGAAAAGACACTAGCCCCCTTGAACATGGCTCTGGCAGGCCTTGCCCTCCTCTCCCATTCCCTCTGCCTTGCTAAAATCTGTTAGGTTACATCTCTAAATCCAGCTACCAAGGTCTGTTCCCTTATTTGGACACTCCCGCCTCCTGATGCTGACTACCAAGGTTCAGCTATCAAAGTATTGAAGTTCAGCAATCAAGGGTGGTGGTGGCGCACGCCTTTAATTCCAGCACTCGGGAGGCAGAGGCAGGCGGATCTTTGTGAGTTCGAGACCAGCCTGGTCTAAAATAGCTAGTTCCAGTGCAGGCTCCAAAGCCACAGAGAAACCCCGTCTCGAAAAACCAAAAAAAAAAAAAAAAGTTCAGCAATCAAAAGCCTCCTTCAGCTACCCTAATTCGCTTGCCTAATTAAATTTAACACCTCATCCTAACACAGGGGGTCCCATTTCACCTTTATAAACTGCCATTTTCCTATGTGCCAGTCTGTCTCCTCCGTATCCAGAGACAGTTCTTTGCCCAACCTCTGTGGGACAAATACCCCAGCTCCCTCTACTTGTTTGTTTCCCTTACCCTTTGTCTTTGTCTCTTATTCCTCACCCTCTCTGTCTTTTGTGCTGAGAACTTGAACTTGGGGTCCTGGGCTGACATTCTTCCTTTCGCCTGCTGAGCTAAGATGGCACAGTATATGGGAGAGGAAAACATGGTAGGGACCTTAAAGGAAAGGGAAGGTTTTTCTTTCAGGTAGGACTATAAGGAAAGGTGTTACATATAAGCTTGAGTACTAACAGTGATGGAGGTAGAGCCCTTGCAAACTGTCGACAAAACAAATATGCTCACAAAAATGAAATAAGCAAGAAATTGGTTATCAATAAATTACAATCCTCAGAATGAATACACACAATATTCTTTTTTCACATAATATTCTTTTGCAAATTATTTTTTTCAGTGATGGCTAATTCTGATGGTCAAGTTTATTTTGGAAGTATGTAGCACCTGGATCTGCCCTGCACTTTCTTGCTCCTGATCTGTCTCCAGCTCCTGACCCCTTTGGTTTTTTTCAGCCTTTCACCCAAAAGCTGTACTGCAGCTTTGCTCTCAGGCCTGACTATAGCAGCTCCCTCCCAGCACCTCCTGCTTCCTTATCCTAACAAGACTGGCATTCTCAGCCCAATTCTGAAAACTTTGGACTCTGCTGCAGCTTTTTTAACTTGTATTCATTCTGCAACCCACATACAGACTAATATATAGGTATATGATAGATGATAGATAGATAGACGGCTATTTAGGTAATGGAGATAGATGATAGATTGATTGATAATAGAAAGATAGATAGACAGATGGTGGATATATAGGTGATGGAGATAGATAAACAGATAGATAGATGATAGAAAGATAGATAGATAGACAGATGATGGATATTTAGGTGATGGAGATAGATAAACAGATAGATGATAGAAAGATAGATAGATAGATAGACAAGTAGATAATGGATAGATAGGTGATGTAGATAGATTATAGATAGACAGATAGATGATAGATAGTGATAGATTTAATGTGTGTTGTGTGATATTAGTTAGCATTATTAATGAGAATCAAAATAAAAGAACCTGTATTTGTCTTGGCCAAGCTACCAGGATAGACGGATCACATGACAAATTGGTCTCATTGAACCCACTAAACATTCTGAATTTATTGCTACTCAATACAAAGTGACACTGTGGAAACAACACAAACATGCTCATCTATATTTCTGGCATAGCATGCTTGCAATACAACCCCAATATCATCAAGTGGGAGAGCCCTGGGACCTCAGATGAGAGGCAGAAAGGAAGGGATGCCCAGCATCTCCCAGAGGATGGCAAAAAGGCTTGGCACAGACAGCCCTAGGCTCCCACTCCAACACTGTCTTTGTGTGGGTGAGCCTCTGCGAGAAAGCAGGGAGGGCTTAGAGATCATTGGACACATGTCTCTCCTCTGGGTCTTGTCTCAAGCTGAACCTTGTCTAATAGATAATTTTCTCTCTAATGAGAGTACTTGAAGCACATTTCTTTCATTTGCTTTGAGATGCCTGTCAATTTTTTCATCTAGTTTCACACTAATAGAGCCAAAACCCATTTCCAGCTAATTACAGGAAATGCTTCTAATGGGTAAATTGAGTCTGCAGCTCTCCTGGTAGTCTCACCAGTGACACCTTTTCTTCTCTTCCCTGATGCTCACTTTCCTCTCTTAAAAAGGATTCGTCAACTCCCCAATTCCTCAAAAAATCATTCAGCCTTATAAAAGCTCCCAGGGGTCAATGGGCACTGAGGAGGAAGGGACACCCACAGATCCTGCGTCCAATAGCTTGTAATTGACTGACAGCAAGCTGTTAAAAATCATTCATGGGAATGCAAAGGAATGTTCCTTCTGGCTTTATGCAAACAGAAGATGGCTTGCTGATTGCCTGGGGGTGCAGAGCCTGCCAAATGCAAAGCAATGGGAGTTGGAATTACCTTAAAGATGCTTTGAAAAATGTAGAAGTGCCCATGTCATCCACAGTGTCACTATGCCTCCCTTTCAGGCATAAACTGAGGCGAACGGGCTCCTGTGGTCCTCCATGCTGGTACTACTGAAGGAACTGACAAAGCCCAGAGTGATGGGAGAGGGAAAAAGAAAGAAAAAACAGTCTTGGCTGGAATCATGCTTAGTTATAAAGTCCAGATGCAGAGATAAAAGCCTTGCTAGCTACTGGTGGGTTAGCAGGGTTGGCTGTCAGGTGGTATGGCTGCCTCTTCTGGCTCAGACACCCCACTCGACCTATAACCAAATCTTTGCAATATCAGCCACCCAAACTGTCCCATATCTTTGTTGATAGATGCTGTCACTTCCACTTAATGCTTCCACTCTTCTCTAAGGTTTGAAGTAGCATTTTAATTTGCTCTGGTGTTAGCTTCATGAATTAATCAAATGCTTGTAATAGACATTATAATCAACCGAGGAACACCTGCAAGAGAAAATTGATATGGGAGAGACTAAAGGGTGGGCTAATGTTGTAAGAAGGGCTGCTTGTTCGTTTCCCGGCCGCCCAGACTCCCATAATAATCACACAGAACCTAGATTATTTAAATCACTGCTTGGCCCATTAGCTCTAGCTTCTTATTGGCTAACTCTTACATCTTAATTTAACCCATTTCTAGTAATCTGTGTATCTCCACATGGCAGTGGCTTACTGGGTAAAGTTACGTCAGGCTCCAGCTGGGATACATGGCTTCTCTCTGACTTCGCCCTTCTTTCTCCCAGCATTCAGCTTAGTTTTTCCCGTCTACCTCTAAGTTCTGCCCTATCAACAGGCCAAGGCAGTTTCTTTATTCATCAATGGTAATCACAGCATACAGATGGAAATCTCATATCCGGCTAAAATCTATCTACGAATTAACGAAAAGGCTTCAAGTATGTGCCTAATCTCCAAAGCTATGCTTTTTCCTATCCAGGACTCTGAAACATCATAGCCTCAATGCAGCTCCACAAGCTGGGATTCCCACATGCCAATCCCACAGGTGCAAAGCTTTTTTATCTCTCAGCTCTTTCCAGTCGTTGCCTCGAGAGGCTTCATCGGGCCAATGTTATCCCCTTCCTCCATCTGGTCATCAAAATCATAAATCATCTTTGGAAATGCTGGCCATGCATGTAGGAGGGGTCCTTTTAGTCCTTAGAATTGGAGGACGCTGATGCTAAGGTTGGCACCTATGAGGCAAGGAGTATACAGAAAAAGTGAAGGGGCTAACAGACTAGAAAAGGGTTTAAAAGTCTCAGCCTCCGAAGGCAAATGCCTTAGGTTCATCTTGTCTTCATGCCAACTTTGGGGGAGGGGTCAGGGGAGAGATGTGTCCTCTATCTCCTTTGGTATCTTTGCCAAGGCAACAAGAGAGAAAAATCACTGTCTGAGCTCTGGGACAGAAGAGCAGATTAGATTCTGAACTCATGTACCTGGCTCAGCTCCTGGCACAGTGATCCATCTCTGCCAGATACTGACTTTGCTCATGTCCACTCACCTGGAAGGCCCCGGGAAAATGTTCAAAGTTGGCTCTGGCCGACAGACTGCCAAAGACAGTCTAGTTTTGCAGTCCAAAATGTGTATGTCGGCTTGTTCCTCAGAGAAACCGTCAGCCACGTGGTTTATGGACTGGAGGTTGTGTGGGGCAAGAAGAATGTAGGGAGCATGAGGCCAGTTTTCAAATCTCTTCTGTAATACTCAGGTTGAATTGCATCACCCAGGACCAATAGGGTGAGCATTGTGGAGACAAAGTCCAAACGGGCCAAGGAGCTGCAGAGTACGTGATGACATCAAAGTTGTGTGTCACAGGCTCTATCAGTACTTAGTTCCTTGGTCAGAGGGTTCACCCTCACTACACTGGGATGTCGCTCTAGAGAGGGGAGCACATTCCAACATCCAAAGCCCTCCTCCATCCCGCCTGCCTCCCATAGGTTCTTTGCACAGCCCCTCAGAAGTGGGGTGTTTCCCCACAACCCCCTGGACTGGGGGGCTTACAGAAATCATTCTCCTTCTTTCTTTACTCTTTTTTTCCTTTTATTGAAAATATTTTCTCATATAACGTATCGTAATCATGGTTTCTTCTCCTATTGGATCCATCCCTTTCTGTCTCTCATTTGACAACAAACGGGGTTCCAATGGATAAAAATAAAATAAAAGCAGAAACTACAACACTGGAATAGCAGAAAACAAATGAACCAAAGGAAAAGAGCCCAAGAAAAGGCAGAGAAAACAAGTATAGATGCAGACTCCAGCTCCTTCCCACACTCAGGAAACTCAAAAAACACTAAACTGGAATCCATAATGCACATTCCAAGGGCCTATAGGGTAAAAAGAGAGATGAGAATATGTAAATAACAGAAAATAACAAAAGTAAGAAATTTTTTTAAAAAGAAAGAAAGGAAAAGACCCAGGCATGACATTATGAGACAAGGAGCCTCCAATGGTGCTGCTGAGTTCATTCTCTGTTAGCCATCTAGTGCTGGGCATGCAACCTGCCCTTAAGAGTAGTTTGTCTCCCCAGAGACTCCCCTTGGAGACAACTAAATTTCATTTGCAAGTGGTTACTAATTGGTGATAGCTTCTGGGTTAGCGATGGGAACACAATGTTCACTCCTTTCAGCTCTAGGATCCATCCATCTGGTGCAGACTGGTGCAGACCAGTGCAGGCCCTGTGCAAGCTACCTCAACTCTGTGAGTTCATCTGCACCGATCCTGTTGATTAAAGGGATCTTGTTTCCCTCTGGCTCTCATGCTCTTTCCGTCCCCTCTTCTGCAGAGTTCCCTAAGCCCTGAGGAGTCGTGTCACTGAGGGCTAAGTGTTCCAAGGTCTTTTCATTCTCTGCATATTGACTGTCTATAGGTCTCTGTACTGGTTCCCATCTGCTGCAGACGGAAGCTTCTCTGATGATGGCTGAACCAGGCACTGATCTGTTTCCTTGGCCGTAGTCTTACAGAAATCTTGAGATGAGGACTGCTAACTGCTTATCAACATAATTCACCATAAGTATTGAATGATATACAATAGGGAAGCTTTTGAGAGTAAGTTTGACCTTGGTGGTCAAACATTTAAATATTTTTATTAATAAATATCATATACTGCTAAGTGTGGTAGGTACAAGGAATCTAAGAGAGAATAAGAGATGTCAATCCTACCCCCATGGAGCCTATATTCCAGTAGTCAAAGTTCTGCGCTCCATTAGTGATGTACTCTAGGGGGACTGATAATAACAGCATGTTGTGACTGGAACTTCAAGTGTGGCCCATAGGTCCATGTGTTGGTCTTCAATTGGTAGGACTGCTGGGGAAGAGGTCCTTTGGGAGCCAGGACCTACCTTAGAGGAACTAGAGCATTGTGGGGAAGCTCTGGGGATTATAACTCAACTCCACTTCTAGCCTGAGTTCCCTGTTTCCTAGTCTGCTGAGATGTGGAGTTCCAGCCATGTGTTCCTACTGCAATGAATTCTTCCATGGCCTCACCACTGCCCAGACTGTGAGCCAACATCAATCCTTCTTCTCTTCGTTTATTCTACCAGGTATGCAGCTATGGCGATGAGGAAAAGTCATACAGAGTATCCACACCACACTTCTGCCAACTCAGAACATTCTGCTCTTGAACCCCTACCAGGAGAAACCCTAGAAGTACCCACATTAATTCACGGAAACATTTTCTAGCTCCTCAACCAGCTGTAGCATTTTCCACCTTCTTATGGCTTCCAATAAATCTAGTCTTTGGCCACCTTGCTGAGCACAATAGTGGAAATACATGTGTGGTGTCAGGATTGAAACCATATGCAAATCCCATCTTATTTTGTACTCTTTAGATTTGCCCATGTTTGTAATTTGCATTGTTCAAACACTCATGTTGGCAGAAGGACCTATTCAGACCATATTTCAGAATGTACGGTTGGCATTGCCTTCTCCAAGAGGGCTTTGTTAGGTTTTAAAACTAGACCATCTAACTGAGAACATCTGAGAACACAGCCCAGGGCAATTTGAGACACAGGTACTGTGTAAGCAAAACCTGGATGTTAAGACGGGAGATACTAACCTCAGGAAGGATTGACAGGTCAATCTGGGGAGCAGAGGCTCACTCTTGGGATGAGTTTTACAATTGGCTGTGGATAGATAGGTCTTGAATCCCAGGCTATGATATTCGGATGTTTTGCTATAGCTCTTCCAGTGAGCTGGTTTGGGAGGTAGCAAGCTTCCTGGCTCTTAGGGGTGATCAAAGAGAAACCAGTAATTGTGCAGAATTGAATAAGAATGTAAACCACACCACACATTTATTGTGAGGCTTATGAATTTGCTTGGATAGGCAGGTGCTTTGTCTAGGTCACAGAGTTTGTCTCTTTGGGGGTACAGTTTAGAGGGTAGGAAAACGTTGTTGAACAAAATTGGTGAAATGACAACAAAAGCTTCCAAATTAACTTGAAAAATGCAAAGATATAATGACAAGACAGGCTCCTTTGCTAACACTCGGTAACTCCCGCGGCACGCTGAGCGGCTGTGCATCTTTCCAAATGGATACAGTTTTCTAATTTGCCCACTGCACTTCGTTCATTCCAAGGACCTGCTGGGCCCTTGACACATCCACATAACTTACGTTGGAGTAAGATGCCATGTAAAGCTATTGTTCAATAGCGGGTGGGATGATTAGTTTTGTCCACTTGACACAACCCGGAATCACCTGAGAAGAGACTCCCAATGAGGGACTGGCTAGATCTGGCCCACCTATGGGCACAGCCGCAGAGGACAGTCTCGATTGTGTTAATATGAGCTGGAAGGCTTTCCCATGCTGGCCAGCCCCATCCCTTGGGGTTGGGTCCTAAACTGCATAAGAATAGAGAAAGTGAGCTAAATGTTAAGCAGGCTGGCATTGATTTTTCTCCACTTTTGACTGCGGATATGATGGGATTGGCTGTTTGAGGTTTCTGCTACCCTACTGTGATGGACCGTGAACTGGAACAGTGGACTGAAATGAACCCCTTTCTCCGATGTTGTTTTTTTTGGGATATTTTATCATGGCAACAGAAAATGAAACTAGGATAGCAGGTAACCACACCATGCTGGTCTTCTGGGATCTTGCTGAAAAGGAAGCTGTCCAAAATACACCACACTAGGTCTTTCTGTTTTCTGAATTTGGTAAGGGGAAGATCCAGTTGAGTAACCACAGGATCCTTCAGAGACTATGGTGTCTCCCATGTGCAGTTTCCCAACGGTATTCTCTTACAGTAAAAAGACGTCACTTCCTGTAATAAAGCCCCTAAATCATGCCTTCCTCCCAAACCCATAGGAAAGGGACAGAGTCAAAGATTCTCAGTGCCAGGGAGAAGAGGAGCAAGAGGCTTGAGGGAGAGCACTGCAGAGACTTCAGGGCCGCCATTCTCCCCCAGTGCTACATTTCTGCAGATGGTAGGAGCTCCTTTGTCTGTGCAATTACTAGACCTCTACTGATAATGAGCGGAGAGCCATCTAATTCCCCTTCTGGGAGCCTCTTCGCACTGCCACTTGAGGATCGCATCTCCCACACAGATGTGATAATATCACGCAGCCGCCTGCTCCCAGCCTCGTCTCCGCCCTTCACCTGCAGCTTTGCCAACGGTGAGGCATAAACAGAAGGGGCAATGTGGCTGTGCGCGTACTCCTTATGTTTCCATGGCCACTGCTTCTGCACATGTGGATTCAACCAACAAGGAATTGAAAATACTCAGAAAAGAATTGTAGTCTTAGAGAACACACAATGACTACTTGCTGTTGTTTTGTCATTATTCTCTAAACAATATACTATGATATAACTATGTTTGCAATATTTACATTGGATCAGATATTGTAAATATTCCAAAGAGGAATTAAGGCATCGGGAAGATGAGCGAAGGTTAAACAAAAATAGGATGGTAGAGCTGGAGAGATGGCTCAGTGGTTAAGAGCACTGGCTGCTCTTCCAGAGGTCCTGAGTTCAATTCCCAGAAACCACATGGTGACTCACAACCATCTGTAATGAGATCTGGCGCCCTCCTCTGGCATGCGGGCATTTATGGAGGCATAATGTTGTATACATAATAAATAAATAAATCTTTTAAAAAAATAGGATGGTGTTCAAGAGACCTTATATCACCAAGGGTTTCTGGGACAACCCCCCACTGATTTGGCTGCACGGTGAGAAAATGTAACTTAAGCCCATGACAAGATCAAGCCACATAGAAGAAAGCTTGTCTGATGGTGTACAAGCTATAACCCAAGCAGGTAGGATGCTGAAGAAGGAGAATCCTGAGTCTAAGATCAGCTGGGGTGACAAAGGGGAACCCTGCCTCGAGCAAAACAAAAGAAAGTATAATTTAACATATCAGACTAGATTTCAATCGAACTTTAGAGTTTCTTTAGAATACTGTTTAAAATCCTCTTAAATATATTTAAGTACAAGTCAGTTTAAAGAAAATAGGCAACCTTGGGTGAATCATATTACAGGATTATGTATATAGTTGTAGTTGGTATTTTGCAATGAAAAATGATAGTTCGATGACCAAAGCTGGGGTTTAGAAACAGACCTGTAAGTGAGCTTGCAGGCTGCTGGGGGTGTCTGAGATACCCAGTGTAGATCAGTCCATCCTGGGCTTCCCACTTCCACTAATGCTGCTAAGCATCAGGTTTAAGATGACTCAGCTAACTGGGAACTACCATCCTTCTTTATGGCTCAGGGGCCTTTGTTCATACTCTTTATTTGTGTGTGTGCATTCATGAGTGTGTACATGCACACATGTGCACATAGCGGCCCGGCAATACCAGAGGTTTTCCCCAGTCACTCCCTACTTATTTTTCTAGGCAGGACTCTCACTGATCTGCTAGGCTGGTTATCCATCAAACCTTGGGGATCCTCCCGTCTCTTGTTATGGGTGCGGGCCATCAGGCTCTGCTTTTTATGTTGGTGCTGGGGTCCACACTCAGGTCCTTTATGGACTGAGCCATCTCCCTAGTCCTGTCTCCTTATGGCTGAAGAACCTTTGTCCTTTCCACCCAGGGAGTCACTGTGTAGACTTGGCTCTCATTATCCCATGAAGCCTCCGTCTTTCGTTTTGTCTCATCTTGTTTGCACTATGGAGATAGTGGCTCACTATATCATCCAGGCTAGGTGTGGATTCAACATCACCGGCCCATGCCGCCATACCCAGTCCCTCCTTAGTCACAACTAATGGGCAGAATTAACTTCCGCTTTGTGCTCCACCTGTTATTCTTAGTATGCATTCTGCTTCAGTTATAATCAGCTGTCATTTCCAGACTTTCAAACAAGGATGGGATCCAATAGTCCCAAGCCCATCTTACTCATCCTTTCTAACAGACATTTAATGAGTGTTTACTGGGTGAAAGGACAATTTTTCCAGTGAATCACACAGCAGAGGCAGCCTTTCATTTCATCCCCTCCCTTCACGCCTACCACGGCTCTGATGTGAAGCACTCCTCAAAGGGATCTATAGGAATCAATGTCATATTCACTGAGGGAAAAGAAAGTAAGTGGAAAGGGATGTTTTAACAAACTTCCGGGTCTTTCAGAGAAGAGACAAGCCGGGCGAACACAAGAGCAACATCCGTAGTGTCTCAAGGCACTTCAGAGAGGAAGCGGAGGATGTTCTTGTCCCCAAAGCCTGAAGAAGAGGGAGGGTGTCATCACGAGGTACTGAGAGTGCCTGAATGCCAGTAGTAGTCACATGGAGATGGCAGATCACAAAATGTTCTTTATCTTCTTTCGGGTTCTGGTAAAAATCCTAAGCATGCTTGTCCTGACCTTCAAGGCCTCCCCATCCTTCCTCTGAATACCCTCCACATCACCACATACACACTCACTCACACACACACACACACACACACACACACACACACTTAATGCAACTGCTTATAGCCCTCTCACTGCTGAACCCGATCTCTTTCTTGGACCACAACTCGAAAAGATATGCCTTTCTCCCTTCTTCTTACCCATCTTTTTCCTCCCAAGAGTTACCAACATTTATAGCTGCCTGTCCTGTTATTTTTCTCCGAAACCCTAATAAAATGGCCCTTGGGCTTCAAGAAACAAACAAATGGGTCACCTGGCCAAGGCTCTCTCTTGCTCTCCACTCTACTCCTAGCACTCAGCTCGGCGTCTGAACCGTGAGAAAGATAGGCTAGGTCACTAACAGGAAAGGCATGGGGAGGGTGGAACAAGGGAGGGAGGAAAGGGCAGAGAAGAAAGAGTACAATCATGCTGTCAGGGATCGTGTTTCTTCCACCCACATCCACTAATTTTGCTATAAGTATTCTCTAGAAGTTGAGAGTTGCCAGGAAATGTGTCAGATCGTTTGAGATAGAAGTGAGGTAGAGGGGCACATTTGGGGTTTTCTTGAGGCACAGAACAGATAGGATAAATATGTACTAAAAGGGGGTTTTAGAAATGATTTAAATCCTAGTCTGGCTTGGCTAACAATAGCTGTCTCACAGTTGTTTCTCAGACTCTGAGACTGGATGCCTCCGTAGTCCCAATCTTGCACTATAGGCCTGGAGGATTCTGACAAGCTATCCTCCAGGATATCCGTGTGGGAAGTCTGAAGCTGGGTTCTAATATCAGTAACAGAATGCAGCAGCTGAAGCAGCAACAAAGTAGGTGAATTTGCCAGTAAGAGTGAAGAAAGACAGGCAAAAAGCAAAAAGTCTCTTTTCATCTCTTTTATCCAGGCTACCAAGAGGCACACACTTAGGGTGGGTGTCTTAGTTTGGTTTCTGTTGTTATGAAGAAACACCATGACCACAGCAACTCTTCTAAGGAAAACATTTAATTGAGGCGGTGCCTTACAGTTTCACAGGCTCAGTCCACTATCATCATGGCAGGTGGGGGGGTGCATGGTGATCACAAGCAGATGCAGTGCCGGAGGAATAGCCGAGAGTCCTACATCTTGCAGGCAGCAGCAAGTTGACTGAGATGCTGGGTGGTATCCTGACCATAGAAAACCTCAAAGCCCATCCCCACAGTAACACAAGGAAGTTCCTCTAATAAGGCCATACTGACTCCCACAATGCCACACCTCCTAATTGTGCTACTCCCTATGAGCTTTTGGGATTATGGGGCCAATTACCTTCAGACTATCACAGTGGGTGTTCCCACTCCAAATAACCAGATCAAGAAAATTCCTTATAGGAGTGTCCGTTGACTTGCCTGTTCGTTGATTCCAGAGACAGTCAGGTTAATGGCTGAGACTAACCAGCACCAAGGGGCTTATTTGTTTCCCTTGGTAACAAACGTGCTGAACTACACAAATGAAATAACTTTTCCAGCAAACACACATGACCATCGTGCATTAACCGCACCTCCTTTGCCTTGTACACAGGACAGAGCACAGAGTTACAACCCAGTATCTGCCTGCATGGTTTGCTGGCTTCTCGGGCCTCACAACACATCCTCAGGTAACACTGTTTCCCCATGACTATCTGCCTGGGTAAAATAGAGGACTCTACTGAAATGTCACTTGAGGCTACTATAAAACAATTGCTCCTAGGCAACCCTACACCCTAATTAAGCCGTGTGTTTCCAATGCACTTCATCCTGATGGAACAGACTGCATTTTCTCTTCCAGGCCTTCAGGTGTGTCGAGGCAGGAACATATCTGCTAAGAGCACCCCTAGATGTTCAAACTGCCTCTACAGTACCCTGTACCCACAGGCTCACTCTCCCCCATTCCGTGATGTCACCCCAACTGCATATCCCTTCCTTAGCTCCAGCTACTTGTCCCTGCTCTGTCTCCTCCTGTTCCATTCAGTCTTGGATGATGGCATTTCGCAAGGCTCACTCCTGCACCCCATCTTTTTCTCAATGAGAGCATCACCAGTAATGTAACAACAAACATCATGTGAGCCAGACACACTTCCAAGCGATTTTCTCAAGATTTCACATTCATCTTGCTACACAAAATGATGGCCCGATTCATGCTATCTTCTGTTCTCAGTAAACCGAAGGGGAAGGGGAGACAAAGAAGCCTTTGGTAACTCAACCACCTGGGTCTCAGCTGGGCAGGGACAGAGCCAAAGTCAGAATAAGCACCACACACCCAGATCACAGATATTTTGTGCTGGTGGTTCTCAAATCGGGCAGCTTTATAGATGAAGGCACAGTTGGAAACATCTGGAAATACTTTGGTTGTCAATTTGTGGTACAAAGTGCTTCTGGGATCTTGTAGGTCAGAGGTCAGACCTGCTACTGAATATCCCACAGCACATAGATCAGCCTTCCAGCATAGAACTAGCCAGCCCAGAACACTCAGTGTGGAGGGTAATAAACTCTGCTCTATGCCACTTTGGATTCCCCTTCTAGGTGCTCTCGCCATGCCCACAGCTTTAGTTGAGTCTGTAGTCAACATGCACCAGAATTTATATTCTCAGCCCTGCATTTGAGTGTTATACCTTTTCTGAATAGGGATATCCATGTTGACATTTCCATCAGATATCAAAAAATTTGTGTATTTAAGACTGATCTCAGGTACTTTATCCTGCTTTCTCTTCCCTTTCGGCGTTCACAAGCTCAGGAAATAGCATTACCATCCAGATGGTGAAGCCAGAGGCCCGACCTGGAGAAGTGAGGGCAACAATTCCTTCTACAATTCCTTCTACCTCTTCTCAGTTCCATATATTACAAGGACTCCAGACTCTCCCCTCCCCAGGAATCTCTGGGAACCTCAATGTTCTCTCCGTCTTTACCCTCTGATACCATTGTCCCCCTGTCCGTTCTATCCTGGGCCATTGCACCTCCCACCTGACCTTAGTATCATCACTTCACATCCAATTGGACAGTACTCACGTGTGACCTCCTCGGAAGACACCATCTACAACTTGCTGTGTTGGAAGACACTGTGCAGATACTTTATCGAGCCCAGTGCAGCAGTAGCCAAGGGCACTAGGATGCCTCCCTCCAAGGTTCCCCACTCAGCTAGGAAATCCTTTGCAGCTCCATAATTTCCAAGTCAAAGAACCTGAAACACAGAAGAACATCAGGAAGTCCCTGGAAGGAAGGAGTAGAAACAAGTGCCCGAATTCCAGAGCTGGAACTGCATCCACACTCTCTCAATCAGCATCTCCCAAAGAATGGGGGAGGGAATTTGTTCCAGGACTCACCCATTTCTCTCTTCTCCATCCTTGGAGTGAACTTAGGCCATTATAGATGAAAAACAGATGCTTTCTAGGCACAAGACTTAGAGCTAAGAACATTGTAAATATCTCATTTTACCATCAAAACTGCCATAGAAATGATTTCACATTTTAGATAGAGTCTGAGAATTGGGCATTTGAGCTACTTCCTAAAGCCAAACAATGAACTCTGAGTAATGTCAGGATTGTACTTCAAGGTCAGGAAGTTAAGCTCTTGAAAAATCCCTCCATCGTCGATTCTGAGTTCATAGCCAGTATGGTACCAGCTCTCCTTTCCCAAGCAACGGCAATCAAATTTAAACAGTTCTGTGCTATCTGGATAAAACGTCAGGGTACCAGATCCAGGAACTCACGAGACATCCATCCACTTATGCATTCTGGCTTCCTCGGCAGAAGGAAGAAGTCCAGGGATGACAGCATGGGCTGTGAGAATAGGGTCAGCCTCCCTACTCTGTTCTCTTCTCATTCTGTTATGGACTTTGAGGAAGGTCACAGCCTGTGCCCCAAGTTAGGTCTGGCAGTCTGTCCTTGGTAGGTCAGTTATAGCGAAAAGGAGATTTCTTCAATGTGTCCACGCAGAGAAGCAGAAGAAGCATGAGATCTCAGGAGACCCCACTAAGTCCATCGTTGGGTCCTGACGTGAGATAAATGTTTAAATGGAGGGCCAAGGATGTTATGTGATGTTTTATTCTTTTGGGGAGGGGGTGCCACATGGCTCCCAAATAAATACACACAGAGGCTTTTACTTAGTTAAGAATGCCTGGCCTTTGCTTGGTTTGTTTCTTGCCAGCTTTTCTTAAATTATCCTGACCACCTTTTGCCTCTGGGCTTTTATCTTTCTCTATCTATATATCTTACTTTACTTCTTTCTCCAAGGCTTGCTGAGTAGCTGGGTACTGGTCGTCTCCTTATTCTCTTGCTCCTCTTTATCCTCGTTTCTCCTTCTGTTTATATGCTCTGCCTGCCAGCCCCGCCTCTCCTTGCTCCTGCCTCGCTATTGGTCGTTCATCTCTGAATTAGACCATCAGGTGTTTTAGAGAGAGGCAAAGAATAACAGCTTTGCAGAGTTAAACAAATCCAGCGTAAACAAAAGTCACACACCTTAAAATAATATTCCCCAACACAGGGATATGCACATCTAAGCAGTCCAGTCAAGGTGTGGTCTCACCTACCACAGACCCATCCTTGTCTGGGCTTCATTCTCACCCCATGAGATGATCCTATCTGTCATTAGAAATGTGTGAAATCTCCTTCTGAAAGACAAGCTTTTCCTTCAGCTGAGGTCCTTGCCTTCTCCCAGCATGAAATGCCATTGGGTTCCACACTTTCAATGGTCTGGTAGACAGGTTGGGAGACACAGGCATCTCCTTAGAGAGTCTTCACTTCGGCCAGGCTGGTTAGCAACTTTGTGACCATACTGACCTTAGCAACCTTTCCAGCCACCGTTATTGTCAGCTGCAGAAAGAAAATAATAAAAGCACCTAGCTGCCAAGGTGACTGTAAATATGAGTCCCTTTTCTCAGCCTTGGTCACCACTGCACCTAAAACAGTGATCCATTGACAATAAAGACTTAGGTCACACCTTGAACATTTACTGAGTACGAGGTCCTAGACTGAGGACTGGGAGCAGATTGGTGGAAAAGGATACACACTTTCCTGCCTTCAGAAATCTTATGTTTAAACCTTTTCTGATAGTAAGCCACCTTCACTAACGATTATAACAGAGGAGCGTTGCACATTTTCTCATCAGTTTGAGTCACATGGGTAGCACATTCTTCACCTCCTAGGACAGTATCCCCGGTCCTCTCTCTGTCTCCTCAGTTCTTGTAAAAATTCTTCTTGCTCATTTTGACATTTGAGAAGAATAATCTATAATCCTCACTTTTTTTGTTGTTTATCCCTCTAGGACCAATAGCCTGGCCGGAAGCTTTGTGCAAAAATATGGAAAATCAATACATCATGTTCTGAGTATCCTCAAAGGGAGATAGGCTTACTCCATTAATTCAATGGACCCCATTAAAGCCCCAAACCAAAATGCTAGCAAATCCTTCCTATTGCTGTGGATTTCATCCAGCCACAGAGCTGCCTTGTGAGTATTAAATTATAATGAAATCTTGCAGCAGTAACTTCTGGTTTGGAACAACTCAAACTATTGTATTTGGATGGATCTGGTATAGGATGTTGTAGAGAATGATTGGCCCATGCATGTCCTACTGCTTTGGGGAACACAGTACATTCTAAAACATACTATCTGAGGAGAGTCACACATTGTGCTGGAGATGGAAGAGATGGGTTATCCTGGAGAATCTGAGGGTCTGTTCTTGCTGCCAGAGACAGTGTGATTACTAAGCCCTTGGATATTACCTAAGACAGAGATCCTTGAGCCTTTGGCACTTGATGGACACAGATTTCATGTTCACTTTCCTTTCCATGGTGCTTACATCCGAGTATGTGGCTTTTCCTCAATGCAAAGTCAAGGTGACTAGAGAAGGCTGGAGAGAAAGCTCAGTCAGTGCAAGACTTGCTTTACGAGCATAAGGACCCAAGTTCAAAACCCTGAACCAGCTTTTTTTTTTAAAGCATTTTTAAAAAGCAGACATGGTGGTAGTATGTGCTTGTGATCCCTTCAATAGACAGTAGGAATAAATGGGCCCTTCGGGCATCTAGGCTAGCCCCATACCAATGAAAGATTTTGTCTTGAAATAATAATAATTAAAAATAACAACAACAACAGCAACACTAATAGAGGCTGGAGAAAGATGGTGGTTGAGAGCAGGGGATGCCGTTCCAAAGAACCTGAGTGTGATTTCCAGTATCCACATGGCAGCTCATAATCATCTGTAACTCCAGTTCCAAGGGATCTAATGTCCTCTTATGGCCTGTGTGGGCACAGGCACACACCTGGTGCAGAGACAGTCCAAATAGGCAGAATACCCATATGCATGGAATAATAAAATGTAAAATAATAGTAACAATACTATTAAATAATAGTATTAATAAATACTAATAAAGTGAATGGCACTTAAGAAATGATATCAGAAGTCCTCTGGCTTCAGTGCACGCGTGCACACCTGTATGCGTGCATGCCCCCCCAACACACACCAAATGAAATTGAAATTAATGGGACAGCAATTTGGGATAGGGGTAGAAAGAAACTCAAAACAGGAAGCTGGCTTCAAACTCAACTCTCCCGCTCACTGTCACCTGCAAACAGGCATCCATTTTCCCCGGCTGTCCCCTGCCTTCAAATTCAGGTAGCTGGGCTAGATCAAAAACCTGAGGTAGGCATGACTGCTGAAAGGACTGGCCTGCAGACATGCTTTTTGTGGCTTCACAGTACTAAGTGAAGAAATGCAGAAAATGAACAGAGCCAAGACTTTCAAAGTCAAGAGACTGCCAATCAAATTAGGTATTTCCAGCTCTTCCTGAAAAGAATGTCAGAGACCGTGGGCTTCTATAATGATCGTCTTCATGGACACAGTCATTGTAGCTCTTCTCTATCTAGTAGGTCTTAGAAACCCAGTATACTTCATATGCCACATTCTTAGACATTTATATTGACATTACTCGTTTGTTCTGTTACAGTAGAGAACTACCAACTTTTCCAACTAGTGGTAGAGAAAGAAAATACGAGAAGCCTTGAGTGTGTGGGCTCCCTATTTCCACCGAAGCGATGAAGGGAACATGAGTCTATGCACCAGAGACTCTAAGTTCATCACTGGCACATGAAGTGTGTCCTTAAAACAGGGTGACATACTGGCTGGACTCACTGCTGCCACCCATCTGGGACACAGGTTCTGGAGTTTACAACTCCCCATAAGATGGACTTAAGGAAGGGCTGATGTTCGCTCCATCACGTATGAATGCGTGATCCTGTACGACATGTGTGCTCAGAGGATTATTCCTCTGGGTGAGTCAGTACCTACCATGAACTCCAAAGGACTGAACCTTTCACTAGGAGCCTGCCAGGGCATTGCAGTCTGCCAGCTCATACATCCACAAGAACCAGCCTGATCACAGCTCCTATAAGCCAATCCAAAGACTTCCTTGAATCACAAGGAGAGTGTGATTTATGCTGGCTTTAGCCCAGCCAGCATAAAGACCTGAGCTGCATTTGGAGGAGGAAGGGTGGATAGAGGAAGGGAGGAAAAGAGGTAAGGATTGAAGAGAAATGTAAGGACTAAGCTTCTACTTTCTGGCGCTGTGAGAAACAAGCCACTCTTCCTCTCTGGGTCTTAGATACTCTACCTGTTGGGTAAGCACAAGCTCCGCAGAGTAGGGAAGGTGCTGTTTTAAAAACAAAGTAGCGCATTAGGTCTGAAGGCCATGAAATCATATTTTCAGGGCCAGGGATGGTGGTACACAACTTTAATCCCAGCACTCAGGAGGCAGAGGTAGGTGGATCTCTGTGAGTTCAAAGCCATTTTGGTCTACATGGTGTTTTCCAAGACAACCAAGGCTACGTAGTAAGACCGTGTCTCAAAAATGGAAGGCAAAACTGTATAGGTAAAGAGTAACCTCAAGATCCAACTGTTATTGTACAAATTACCTTTCAAATCTTTTATTTTTAGTTTTGATTTTATTGAGGTAGTATCTTATTATGTAGCCCAGGCTGACCTACAATTTGTAGCAATGCTTCTGTTTACCAAGTGCTAGAATTACAGGCGTGCAGCACCGTGGCTAGCTAAAATTTCCATTTTTTAATTAAATTTGTATATATTGTATGGATTACAGGGATGATTTGAAGCATGTGTACATTTTGGAATGGCATTTCTGGGAATGCAAACGGAAGGGAAGTCAGGAAGGTGGACTTGAACTAAGCACGACCATTTACGGAGTCTGTCCTACAATGACCGAGCATGGCCTTCTGCCTGATGACAGCACCTCTCACATGTGACGATTAAGTATTCCAACCGACAAAGGGCAAACGGCGGCATGTGACCCCACCACAAACTGCTGATAGACGCATCACTGTTGCTGAATGTCACACAGATGAGATCTGCAGATAACTAGATCCTCATTCCCAGGCAGCTGCATGTGACCGTCAGTCCTAGCCCAGACTTACAGATCTCATGGTCCTCACAGGAGCACCCCAGGCTTCGGTGATGACTGCACCAAAACATATATAGAATCACCTTGACCTGTCTGACTTTCAGAGCAACTTGGGACATCACATCTCCAATGTGTTCAGAGAGCAAAGCTAGGGAGCCTTAATGAAACAGCGGCTCACTGTGGACATCAGCGCTCACTAAGTGCTTACAGATATTAATTGCTAATGCTGTTGCTGTGCCATGTGACCCATTCTAATGATATAAGAGGTAAGGAAGGACAGACCTGTTAACAGAATCTCCTTCATTTCCTACATGACTGGGTAATACCCATTTCATGCAAAATAAGAATAAAGCAGTGCTTTGTGAAACTACCGTTTAAGGACTGAACATGGATCTACACATTAGCATTTCTTCTCATAGTTACCTCATGAGATATCTATCGTTGGCATCTTTTTCCTTTTACCCATGGTAAATCTGAAATCCAGGAAGATAAAAGTGCCCAGGGCCTCAAACCCAACAACAGAAGCAAGGATCCTGGCGGGTGAGATTCCAAAGTCATTGCTCTTTCTTGCATGAGCAGCTTTGGTTCTATTGTTTGTTTTCAGCCAAGGTCCAGTTCTCTGAATGTCTGTGAGAAAAGAGTGTGAGGACCACCAGGGAGATGGTCCCGTTGCATAGCAACCCTATACTTGAGCGTGGTAAGAGGTGATAGGCTCCTGAAGGTTTTAAAGCATAATCACTAAAAATAACCTGCGATATAACAGATAAACTCGGGGTCTTATCGGAGGAGAAAAATGAATTTTGCGATACCGAGTGTCTTGGTTGTGTTTTCCCTGGGGTGACGTAAACTTATAGGATGCTGGATATCTGCAGCTTTTCCCGACAAGCACACTGCATGTCACTCACCTGGGAGGCCCCCTCATCCCTACAGGTCTTATGAACTCTCCATCTTCATAGTTTACTTTCTGATTCTGCCGCTGGAATCCAAGCTGACGCAAATGCTCTCCTACTTGATGGCAAACCACGGCCTTCAGCTTCCCCGTATTAATCTCCTAGAAATTAATCACCTTGGCAGGTATCACCTGAGGTGCACACATTTAGAATGCTTACATTTATCACTCCAGGAGAGACTGTACCAATTACAGTGGCTCCAACTATAAATCTCAGGCCTTGGGAAGAATATTAGATATTTAATTAGATCCCAAAGACCCTCTTCACCTAGTACCGTAAGAGTCTCCACATCCTCTTTGGAGACTGATAATTAAAGGAGGAACTTACCCACGAGTCTTCTCTCCTCCTCTGGGAAGCTGCATTTGCCCATCAGAGTAATTACTGAACCTGAAGACTGGCCAGGCTGCAGAAGGCACAAACTGATGTGGAGAGAGAAGCAAGTACAAGCATTTGTCCACAAAGAACTTCCAAGCTAGTTGGCCATTTCTGTATTCAGAATTCTATGAATATTTATTAATGCAAAATAATGGGCTCCCTGGATGTCCACTTCCTAATCCCCTGAATTTGTCTGTTTAATTGCATGTCCCCAAAGGGACGAAGAATGGCATGTGGAATTCAGAGCACTAATCCATTGGCTTTAAACTGGAAAGATTAGCCTGGATTATCCAAGAGAGATCAGTGTACTCCCAGAGGTCCTTAAAAATGAAAGAAAGGATGAAAAGAAAGTCGGAACTTGATACGACCATGAAACAAAAGTATACAGAGATACGTGTCTGGCTTTAAAGATGGAGGGAGGTGACCCAGGTCAAGGCACCGAGGAAGCCACTGTCAGGGTGTCCCAACATTTTGACACCACCAGTGCTGTCAACTACAAAGTTTAGGCTTAAGAATTAATATATTGCACACACACACACAAACACATACACACGGCACACACACGTATTTGTAATTTGATCACACATTCAGGTAGGAGAGGTGGCTCAGCAGGTAAAGGTTCTTGCTGCCCAGCCTGATGACTTAAGATCAATCCTGGACATGATAGATAAATTGTCCTCTGACCTCTGACCTCCACATGTACGTGCAAGCACAGGCATAAGAAGACACACACACAGCAATAATCACAAATGCATGATGTTTTAATGAGTTCAATATTTTTTGTTGAGCTACGTTCATTACCACCTTTGCCTAGATTCAACTCAAAGGTCACATGTGAGATGTGTTCACAAGAAAAGCAAGAAACGAAACTCTCCCTGGATGCAGAGCCCCTAGCGCCTGCCAGTGCACATTCCTTCTAGCCCAGCGAGAACCGTTTTGAATGTCTGCCTTCGGATCTGTATGAGAATAAAAGTGCATTGTTTAAAGACACTCATTTGTGCCAGGCGACGGTAGCACATGCCTTTAATCCTGGCACTCGGCAAGCAGAGGCAGGCAGAGCTCTGTGAGTTCGAGGCCAGCCTGGTTTATAGAGCTAGTTCCAGGACAGGCTCCAAAGCTACAGAGAAACCCTGTCTCAAAACAAAAACAAAAACAAAACAAAAGACATCCATTTGTGACAATATATCATAGCAGCAAAAATAAGACTAATATCGGAACCTACTTAGTGCATAGATCATGGTTTCATGATCTGTCCCAAATTAAGTGGTAAAAATGAGAGCTTCTATCTGTTATCCGCTCACACCGAGTGGTACAGACTAGGGAGAAACCAGGTCATCGTCAACTCTGACACAGGGCAGTTGTCTTAGTTAGGATTTCCATTGCTATAATGAAACACCATGACCCAAAGAGCAAGTTGGGGAGGAAAGGGTTTATTTAGCTTACACTTCCACATCACTGTTCATCACCAAAGGAAGTCATAACAGGCACTCAAACTGGGAAGGAAGCTGGAGCAGGAGCTGATGCAGAGGTCATGGAGGGGTCCTACCTACTGGCTTGCTCAGCCTGCTTTCTCATAGAACCAAGAACCACCAGCCCAGGGATGGCACCACCCACAATTGGCTGGACCATCCCCCATCAATCACTAATTAGAAAATGCCTTGTAGTCTTTGTTAGGAATTTTTCCTAACACGAGCTCTGCCGACACAAAAATCCCAATCCAGCCAAATCAAAATAAGCCAAATTAAGAAATATCCAGGTTTAATGGGATTCCTGCACTCTCGGGTGGCCCCGAGGAGGCGCGAACCCGACCACCAGGAGGAAGGAAAAGAGACCACGTGTTCCTCTTTTGGGAGTTCACTTAAGTACCCTGTGAGAGTGGCATGCTGGGATTTGGAGTCCAGACCAATACAACTCTCAGGGCTGGGGTTAGGTAGATGCGAGGGGCTGGGGTCTACGCTCCCAACTTAACATTCTTGCCTACAGCCTGATCTTACTGAGGCATTCTCTCAGTTAAGGCTCCCTCGCTCAGATCACTTTAGCTTGTGTCAAGCTGACATAAAAAACAGCCACCACAGCAGCAAAGAAACGTGGACAAAGGGAATGTCACCACCTGAGTTGGAGACAATAGAGGGGTCTCTACACAGTGGAAATTGGGAAAGGGAATTCCCGCCTGTGGCAGCAGCACAGCACAAGCAAAAAACCTGAGGTGGAAGAGTATGGCAATTCGTTTGTAACAGGATCCCTTTGCCATCTGAGGGACAGGGCACATTGAGATATGGGGACATCTGAGACGTCACGAAAGACACCAGCACTATATTGTTCTGCACATGGGAAGACGATGGCTGCTTAGATCTCACAGTAGCTGGAGAGATGGTTCCGGATGCATCTCAAGAAGAGCACTCACAGGGGCGCATGTGTGTTTTTGTCTATACTGGCTTGGTTATTTAGAGCTATATACCCTGGAAAGGTACAGCTAGTTCATGTGGTGGCTCCATTTTTAATTTTTTTGAGAAACATCCATATTGGTATCCATAGTGAATGGACTGGTTTACACTCCTACTACTAGTAAAAAGCTTGTGAGCCCCATGTCCTCACCAGCATTTATTGCCGTGTGTTTTCTAGGTGATGGCAATTCTAACTGGGGTAAGAAGGAGTCTTGCTTTAGATTTGATTTTCATTGTGAGAGGCTGGGGACGGGTAAGATTGCAGCACCCGTCCTCAGCATCCACCAACCTTAGCAGGATAAAAGCTGTGGGAACTGGGGAAGGGTAAGACTGAAGCACCTGTCCTTAGTGTATGCCACCCTTAGCATGATCAGCTGTGGGACTCTTAGCAGCGTCAGCCATTCCCACATGAGAATAGAGGAAATGAGGAACAATTAGACTAACATATTTACTTTCACCAACATGCCTGACAGCACATTTTCTGGTGTGTAAAGTTGAAATCCACCTACCCAGCACCTTTCCTTTCAAGCTCAGGTTTAATCAAAACAACGAGACTTGAGAAGTTCTGCTGTCTTTCTTGTAGGCATGGCCATCATAGTCATAGACACATGGCAACTGTGGCTGCCTTCTGTGAGGTTAAGAGGGTAGGAGCAGGGGCGTGGTGAGAGGAAGGGAGACAGAGGAGTGGGACAGGGTAAGAGAAAGTCATGGTGAGTGTGTTCACAATAAATCCCGTACATGTACATGCTCATCAAAACAAATAAGTAGAAAAAGAGGAACTCAAAATGGCCACCTACCCAAAATACAATTTTCATCTGAGAATTTCAAATAAATTTTGAAAAGAGTTGGCCTGGAGAAAAGTGTTTAATACATAGACTTTTAGTGTCAAAGCAAGATGCAATATGGTGTGTATTTTAGCACCTTGCACTCTGTATGCAGGAAAATACCTTTTGACCTATGCATGAGTTAAAATGAGCTATCCAAAAATTATAGGAAAATACAGAGTAATCATTTCTATGTAATAGTACTTAGAGTTATTTCTGTTTTGTACTTTAATGATCCCTGACCCTCCAGGTTCCCTAGAAAGATCTGTAATTTTGCTTTATCTGAAAAACCTTAATCTTAGTATGTGAATTTATATATATGATTATAGACCCAGTATTGAAAAGCAACTAAATATAAAGATGTTCCAGGCTATTTAATAGAATGTTAGAAGTCCATAAAATGTAGTAAAGAACCAGGAAGCAGCAACATTGTTCCTTCTTTAAATCTAATCTATAACTCTATTAATATGATCAAAGACTATTTGCCCAGTTTCAAGAGAGTGTGAAATAGACTTCTCTCCCTTAGGCAAATGACCTTTAACTGGAATAAGAGATTCAAACATAAGAGAAAAAATGCAAACAGTCCTAAAGGCTTCTCCACCTTCCCCTTGAAATCCTGCCTAAGAGAGAAAAGAGGCGTCCCTGGAAAACAAGAGCAACAGAAACGGCAGTGTGCCATCCTCTACGTGAGGCGGGGGTGCAGGGACGGGAGAGACGGGACGGCTACAGCTACAGTCACCATTCCCAAACACCTGCAAATTCAGGGTCTTCCTTCACATGCTTAGAGGAGGACAGGCGCTCCTGTCAGGATGCAGCGGGCCCTGTTGTCACACTTTGGACAGGTGCAATGCTATTAGTTCCCTCATTCCCAAGGCAGCCACAGGGAACCCCTCCTGTTGTAACACTAATTCTCTCAGGAATGGCTTGGCAAGCGGGAAGCCAGAAATCCAATCACATTAAAGAGGCGAATTGAATGTTTGGCTGTCAGCGTGTATTATAAATGGCCAAATGTTCCAAGATGTGAGTGCCACAGGCAAAAACAACTTCTTACTCACTTATGAAGTCATAACTAGCTACACGCTCTGAGGATACGCATGGTGATAGTGCCAAGAGTCCTGCTCCGGTCTGCACACAACTGTGTGAAGCCTTGCCCTTAAATGTGGGCCAAACCAAAGAAGAAGCATGTGGTATGATGAATACAATCTGGATAAGAGATCTCGGACTCAGAATCTTGGACTTGAGCTGATGTTATAATGGGGTGAGACTGCTGAACTATGAGAAGGGTTTACTTGTTGGGGTCCAGAGTGGGTAGGGACTAAAGATTCCTGTACCTCAGTCCTATGCTCCTATGTCTTCCTAATCTTCTCTCTTGAACATAGGGTGCTAGCTTATTGGTCGGAAGACTTTAATCCAAAGGAACATTACTCAAGGTGTGTCTGACCTAGTCACAGGGCCTTTGTAAGTAGACCAAAGGTCAGAGCTATGGTCCTGTGGCTTAAAGAAAACAAAAAGTCTTATTGTGACTGGGATGCCTGTAGTCGCTAATAGGGACTCTTGCCAGCAGCCAGCAAAAAAAAAAAAAAAAAAAAAAAAAATGGTGACCTTATACCATAGGGAACCGAATTCCTCTAGCACTAGAAAAAGCAGAGAAGAGGACAGATGAGGGAAACAGATGACGGCCGCGACATTGCCCTGTTAACTTCCTCTTCGCTGTGATGAAATACCTGAGAGAAGCCACATTATGGAAGCCTTATTTCTCTCATGATTGAAAGGCTATTGTGCATTATGACAGGGAAGACAATGACAGCTGGAGACCTGCTTGTGGTGACAGAAGCTTCCTACAGAGGCCATCACACCTTAGATGATCAGAAAGCTCAGAGGCCCTTCCCCAGTGACTCACCTCCACCAGCCATGCCCCCACCTCCAATTTTCTACAGCCCCTCCTATACAGTGCCACCAGCTGTGGCCATGTGGTGGGGGGAGGGGTTGTCTTGACTCATGTGGAAGGGCTCAGTCCATTGTAGGCGGCGCCATCCCTAGGCAAGTAGGCCTGGGCTGTATTGAAAACTTCTAATTTTCCAGACAGACAAACTTGGATTCTAGGACTGGATTTAAGAACTCCTGTTTCTTTGCATCCTTTGCTCGTGTGTGTGTGTGTGTGTGTGTGTGTGTGTGTGTGTGTGTTTTGCATGTGCTTCTGCATTCAGTAAAACCAGGCTGAGCGTTCTTATATTTTAAATCAAGAGAAATGTACAATCCTAAAGGCCATCACCCAAACACTATCAGTCATCATGACTGCTAATAAGTCCCTTACCCCAAACCCTGCCTCAGTGCCCCTCTGCAATACCAAAGCAAGACTTTCACACCTAGGGAGCTACAGTTGCATCTAACACAGCTGACGGAACCTCTCAAGCCCCCTTCAGAACATGGACAAGGGACCAGTGGACTGGCAATCACCAAGATGCCCACTGCTCAGGTGAACAACGTGACCTGGAGGAGTCTCAAAGTCGTGCAGCCCGCGACAGAGTATTACAACAGTCCTTCTGAAATGACTTTTTAATTGCAAAGCAGCATCCTAGCCTCTCTACCTCCCCAAGATTCAGCAAATGTTTCGAAAGTGCTGGTGCAAGGCGAGTATAAAAATTGCAAATCGCTCACACACACGGGCTGGCGGGATGAACCCCCAGAAGGCTGACAATCTGAAGGCTGCTTCTAATCTGCTGGGGTTTTCACAGCTGGGGACCTTTTATGCCGTGCTCCAAGATGGAATGGAAATGAGCGCCGTCAGCCCTCTCTTTTCCCTTTCACGGCCCATTTATCATATCAGAGCCCATTCGTCTGCACACCAGCCTCCGCAAATTAGGTAAACGGGGGTTCGCGGAGGAGCAGACAGCTGTTAGGCAAGACGAGTAATCGCCAAACACAAAGCTTCATTGCAGCAGCTGCCTCATAAACACAGTTTTCACAAATACGGCAACTAAGACGCAGGCGGCTAATGGAGGGATCATCAGGGACGCTTATATTGCAATAGACACCAAAGCCCTACGTTCTGTAACCCATCAAAAAGGCTAGCCTGATCTGGCTCTGCCTTCCTCTCCCAGCCCCTTCCTACCTGTAGCCACCTGCTAACTTGTGCGCCTTTGGAACTCAACAGCTCCAATACCAGCTCCTCAACCAGCAGGACTCATTTGGGTTCTGCTTTCTTAGAATCTGCCTGTTCCGTTTAGCCTCAATCCTTTATTATCCTGTTATAAAGGCCTGCAATTTTTCTACTGATGTGTAAAGTTATCTATTTAGTTCTGTGGCAGAAGTGATGAGAGAGAGTTGCCCTGGGCTGTTTGATCTCTGGGTCGAACATCTGCTCTGTTTGCCCCCTCTTATTTACTGAAGAAGGAGGATGAGGAGGAGGAACAAGTTTGGGGCTAATCCAATTATGGTGAAGATTGCAAAGTTAACAAGTTGTTGTGTGAAATAAAAACCCACATATGACTTGGTAATCATAGATTAGGTTATGTATGTATGTATTGGGCTAAGAATCTATCCCAAGGCCTGATCCAAGCTAGCATGATTTTCCTTTTATCTATAACTTGATACAAGACCCAGGGTTAAATGCATTCCATTTATGATTTATTCAATCACCCAAACGACACATCAAATGAAGTCTAAATATCATCTCCATTTTCCAGATGAGAAAAATGCAGCTCATAGGTAGGACATCTGCCCAGGGCCACAGCGCTAGAAAAGCCGGCTGTTAGTTTTCTGCCGGAGCAGCAGCCTGCCTCTACCACCAAAGTAGTGACATCACACCTGTTGACAGGTGCCTTTCCACTGTCAGCTAAGCGACATGCACACCCCTTAGAAGTGCCCACCAGGCACAGCTCACCCTCTTTGCCTCTTTTTCCCCTCTTGTCTCTTATTCTTCTCTGTGCTCTTCCCTCCTCTCTTGCCTTTTGCTCCTACCTCGCCTCTCTTTTTCCTCCTGTTTCTTCCTCTTGTCTACCTGTCACTCTTCTGCTCTCCCCCTCCTCCCATAAACTTCTTGTACTAACTCTGTTGCATGCGCTGCTGTTATGCCCAAATCCACAAAGTCCCCCAAAAGCCAACAAGGAGACCAAGTCCCATATGTAAAAGCAGAAAGCCTTTATTTTATGCAAGTTTGCAAACTCAGTCTCTCTGCATGTCCAATGTATTGGAATAAACGGAGAGCCCCGAGCTCAGTTAGGGTTGGGTTTTTATAATAGTGAAGGTAGGGGTGAGGGGTTTCGAAGGTTCAGGGCTCTTGATTGGCTGACACTTGTCTAGGGGTGTCCTGGTGAGTGTGTGCTGGCAGGTGATCCTATCTACAGCAGTTGGAACATTAGGCATTTCCTTTGGATGGTCTGTTCTTGGCTGGTGCTCAGGTAATCTTAGTTTATGGTCCTTCGTGCAACCAGGTATTGCTTCAGGGTAAACTACTAAGACTCAGGCCTCCATTAAACTTATCAATGACTGAGTCCTACTCTGGCAGGTGATCATGGTTGGAAGTAAAGAACCTCCTTTGGGTGGTCTGTTTCTATTCAGCTCATCATGGCTGGCTCCTACAGCGGCATGCTTGTTTAGTGGCATACCTTGGCAGGGCCCTGTCGAAAGGTACCCACTTCACCTTTCAGGAGCGTCCCCCGAACCCAACACTGCAGTTCTTTCTGGCCTTCATTCTTACGCATCACTCTACCACAGACCACTGTTGAGTCACCTCTAACCTGTTGAGGTTCCACTCTGGACAGTGGTCACAGGCCAGGGTTGCTGTGATTTTCTTTCCTTCCACTGCAGTGCTGGAGAGAGAACTAAGGCCTATGCCTGCTTAGCAAGCTCTGTACCACTAAGCTACACACCACAGCCCAAGATGGCCATTTCCTAGGCCAGCCCTGACAGAGGGATGTTGGGTTCCAGTAAACTAGAATGAAGGAAAGAAACAAACAGACAAACAAACAAAAATGTATTACAGACCCCAGAGGGCCTGAGGTCACCAGCAGGATGCTTCTGAGGAATGCGGGTACCACAGAGATCTCAATCATTCTGGAGGAACAAGAGAAAGCATTGGTGATGTAAGCCCTTCTGGCCCTTCCATGGAGGCTGGGGTTGCCTAACTTAAAGAAGACACATATGAATCACGAGGACTGCTTCCATGATCCAGGTGTTGAACATTAAGGTTCATCATGGCTGGTGGCTCAGTGACGTGAGGTACAAGGTACCAGCAGAAGGAGCAGATGGAGGACATCCCTAAACCACCACAAAGGGGTTTTGTAACTAGGTGAAAGGGTACTAGAGACTCTGGGCTCAACTAGATTCTATCAGACATAAAAATGGAGACCAAGGAAGCTGTGATATTTCAGGATAGAGAGGGCAGGTTTCTTTGTGGTTTTTTGTTTGTTTGTAATGTTTGTTTTCTTTCCTTTTTTTTCTTTTCTTTTTTCTTTTTTTTTTTTTTAGCTCATAACTGTAGTTACCTGCCCTGGTCCCACCTTAGACTGGCCCTATCAATGATCAGTTAAGGAAGGGGGAAATACAGAGTACTGCTCTTTACTCTTCAAACTACTGCCAACAGTTGATAGATCATTGATAGGTTTTAGGAAGCACGGCCGTGACTGTCTTTAGTTGTGGGCCCACTGCTGAGCCCACTAGGTTCCAGTGAATAGCCCCAAATCCATGATCACACAGATGATCCTGGCTAATATCAGTGGGTCCCAAATCAAAATGAGTAGTCATAAATGTTAGAGAAAGATTGGAGGGGTGGACCAGAGCAGTAGGAAGGTGGGGAGTGAGAATGATCAATATACATTGATCTAGAAACAAATGTAATTAATTTTTAGAAGAGCCAGTGGCAAGATTGAAGCATTCCATGTTGCCTCTCACCATATAAAACAATCATCGTTCACATGTACTGACAGCCCAAGGTGACAGGCTGCTCATCCTAGGACTGACCCTGTGATATATGGGTACCCGGCTCAAACAGTCTCCAGTTTATATTAGAAAAATGCTCTCTCACTTTCTTCATGTGAAATCATAAACTGTCATCTAGCCATGCGAACAAATGCTCAGATGTGTAAAATTCTAAGGAAGGCTTGACTCAGGATGACTGCGGCCCTGTTGGGAGGATGCAGCCATCACAACCACCCTGTGCATGAGGAGGCCTTGGGTGGAAAACCACAATGGTGGTAAGGGATTATTGCTGAAACCAGGCTCGGCAGAATGGCAGGACCAGAGGCATGGCTGATGAACAGTGTAACACGAACCCCAAAGAATTCAACAGCAGGCCCCGAAGGTTGAAAACTGCCTCAGGAGCCCCACACTGGGAGGGAGGACAGGCTGAAGCCTCAGGCTCTTGGGAAGAAACTCCTACTACTCACCTCAGGGCTAAACTGCCATCTTGTGTGTTTCTCCTGGCTTTGAGCTCATCATCTCTATGAAATTTTAATGCTGCTTCAGGCAAGATGGAGAGTAACTGAGAACTTTTCTCTCCTCGGTTCCAGCCAAGCTGTGACTAAATTCATTTTCTTCAAACCATTTCTGTTTCCCTGTGAGATACAAGGAAGGTCGGGAGGTACATCGAAGATGAGCGCCTAGGGAGTAACATGGAGGCCCCGGGCAGAAAGGAGGAGGCTGACAAACTGGGTGAAGGCTTTATCAGGACCAAGAATGAACCCGGATGGCAGTTTCCTGGACATAGAGGTGAATAAAGTGACATTGCCAAGTCATGGCAGGGCATTACTTTCCCTTGGGCATTCTTTCCTTGCACCAGTATTTGACCCAGATGGCAGAAATGGGTATGCAGCAATGAAGCAGGAAGGTTTGGGAAAAGGCACAGCAATCAGGGTGAGCAAGTGACCTCAGGAACCTACTGAGCATGATCAGTTTGCCACTTAGAGAGGCCAGAGGCAGCCCACCTAGGGTGTTGGTCTTGCCACACCCCCATTTGTTAGTAACCTCTTTGATGTCTTGTCTCAGGAGCATCTCCTAAGCCTGCTGTGCCATTGAGATCCAGACATCACCTTGAACTTGCCTCTCCTGGGAGAGAGTTGGCTTTCAGGAGTGGAGATGAAAGGACCCAACCAATTCTGCCTAGAAGGAACTACATTAAGTAAGTTTTTAAAAACCTCACAATATAGATAATGAAAAACTGCAGAATGTGACAAACAGGTTTGACCAGCAGGTTCTTCCTTTCTCTCCCGCTGGGCAAGAGGGTTAGCGATTACCAGGACTGGTTGCAGTCTTCTAGGCAGATGGTTATCAGAACCGGTTGCAGCAAATGATTATCAAATTGTAAACTGAGTCACAGTCACAAGGATGTCACATGTCACGTAGTCAGCAGGAAGTCACGTAGCCCGCTGGATGTCATGTACTCAGGGATGGGCTGAACTATGCTAATTTCATTCTGGGTTGAACTCTGGTTTAAATGTCTGGACCAATCCCAATTATACCTGTATCCCATATTATAATTCATGGAAAACTTGTGATTTTGTCTGTAAAAGCTTCTTGCTTGGATGCTCAGGATGCTAAGCTATCCCTAAGCTATGCACCTGGGTTGCACAATCGTGAAATAAACCACCTCGTGCATTTGCATCTGATGGCCTGGTTATTGAGTCTGGGGGCTCCTCGGCGATAAGACCACTTTGGAGGTCTTTCAGGGAGATGCAGAGATCATTTCCTGACTCAGCACACTGGTTTGGTCTCAGCCTTGCCTCTCAGTATGTAGTCTTCAGACTCCACTTTTAGCCTCACACAGAGAGAAGACAACTGATACCCACAACACCTCTGGTTCTAAAAGTCATCTTGAGTGAGGAGAAAACTCTCCTAAAATAGTTATAGGCATTGGACTGTGCTATAGTTGGTCCCTAACATCCTCTGATTGGCTTCTCTGCTTGAAACATTGATTCCCCAGCTTGGGGTGGGGTGGGGAGAAAGGATGCTGCGGGAGGCTGTAGAACCTCTGAGGGGTAGGTAGGACCAGCTGGAATAAGTAGGTCACTGGGGACAGGACATCCCTGCTCCTTCCTATGACCTGCCTAATGGGGTGGAAGTATTTTGATGAGACTCTAGAATTCCTTATCTTTGCTCTCAAACTACTGAGACAATGGAATTCCCTCAGGAATCTCGTACTGGGAGAAGAGAATACATAATGCCTGGGCCAGTCACAGGGGAAACTGGGAAAGCTTTACCACTTGTTAGAGTACCTCACAGGGGACAGGGATGGGAAGAGAGAGCAGGGCCACCTCTTGACTGGGTTGGGGGGTGATTAGATATACAAAACCCTGGCTCTCTGTTTATATCTAAATCTCACTTCAGAATCCTAAAGATGGACTTGGGGCACTGCTGAATCCCTTTGTCCATCTTCCCAATGTGGCTGCATTGAATAAATCTCCTTCTTCTGCTTTGTGCCATTAAGCAGGCTTCTTTAACTGTATTATTGTGGATGGCTAGTCAAACCCGGCTTCTTGGGATTCAAGCTGTGAGTTCAAGTTCCCTATTAAATTCTACATACTGGTCTGCCATGACTGTGAACGAGCCATGAGAGACGCTTCTATGAGAGTGGCTGGAGCCATTCCCACTGCCTTGTCTTGGTAGATTTTGTCATTGTGAAAAAAGTAACCAATATAGAGCAAGCGAACTTGTTTCTGTTCAATCCACTGGAACCCTGCTTTGCAATCCAAGTTCTTCTCTATCTCCCATGTTCTTCGTCCAAAGCAAAAAGGAAAGCCCACCTAACGAATGTGAATGCCGTACACTGCCTGTTGCACGCTTCTGAAACACATGCTATTCTTGCTGGTGATTCGCTGTTACTGCCTGTGTCATTCATTCACAGGTGTAAGGAATGGAATACTCAGGTGACTCTATCCGGGCATTAGAGGAAGAAAAGTAGCATCTTGGTCGCTTTTCTATTACTGTGATACAACGCCATGGCAAAGACAACTTACAAAAGAAAGCCTTTACTGGGGTTGACACAATTCCAGAGGGTTGAGCACGACGCTAACATGGCAGCAGGGACAGAGAGAACACTGGAAATGGCAGGCTCTTTGGAAACCTCCAAGTCTCCTCCACCAAGGCCACAACTCTTCATCCTTCCCAGTTCTACTAGTTAGGGTGCAAGTGCTCAAACATATGTGTCTATGGGGGACATTCTCACCTAAACCACCACATGTTATAGCGCTAGGGCCACCTTGGTTGAGGGGAGGGTGCCATGCGGGACACAATTTCACTCAGCTTACATTAAACGCTACACAAGTTCAGAGGAGGACAGGGCTTATGAAGCTATAAATACCCCCCTTTTCCACGGAGCTAAACTAATTAGCCTGGTAGCTGCCCTGCATCTATTTGGGAAACAAAACGTTACTTTCAAATATGAAGGATTACATTCAAAGAAGCATGCTCTGCTTTTTATCCCCGGTTTGGAAGCATTGTCTGTCTTCCAAATGACAAAGCAGGAGGAAAATACAGTTGGACAGCCAGTGGCCTTACCAGAAGGCTGACTCACCTCTTCTGTGACTGCCCACTGACGTCACCTGTAAGGCCAGCATCCTCTGCCCTTATGACAGAGCTCATTACAGGGCTTTGTGTGGCATTTTGCTTCTATGAAGACAACACCAAAGCAAGTTCATTTTGCCGGCAAAACCCTTTAAAAGGTGTTAACAGTGGAAGTCACAGCTGTGTGTGCGTGTGTGTGTGCACGCATGCACGTGCATGTGTTTACCCTTAATCCTTGTGCGTTGGTAGCCTGACCATAACTCCAGTAGAGAGACCAGTCCACTTCCCACGCTGCCTCTTCACCAGCAAAGAACCCTTCCCTCTCTGGAAACACAAAATGTCTCCAACATCACATCCATTTTAGAAGTGACTCCTGGAACTTCAGCCAGGTCTCCTCTCCCCTGCCACATGCTGACTTCATCTCCCAGCTCTGGGTGCCCACCCTTCCTCCACCGTCATCTTCTGCATCACTATTATTCTTTCTTCCTGCCCATCCCCCTCCTTCTGAAATGATCTCCTTCCTTCTTGCCAAGCTGGAAAGGTTCTTCACGTCAGTATTCAATCAACAAATACACACCAGCAGGATGGGAGCAGGGCGTAGCTCCTTCTCTCTTGGAATTAAATTTTAGGTGGTGGGGAGGCAGATTAAGGAAAATTGAGTGTGTATTATTTCATCTTGTCGTCAGTGCTAGTAAACAGAAATGAAACAGGTGAGGAGTAAGAAATGAAAATACAGGCTTTCTTGTTTGTGTGTTTTTATTTTGTTTTTTACTTACAGTGAAAGGATCTCCCATAAATTTATCACAAAGTGGAAATATTACAAGTCAAATATTCATATAAGGGCCGGGAGTGATGGCACATATCTGCAACCCCGTAACCTGGGAAGCTGATACTAGAGGGTCTCGAGGTTGAGGCCAGCTTGGGCTACTTAGAGAAAGCCTGTCTCAAAATACAATTTGTAATTCACCAAACCCAGCAAACACTGTTGCCTGGCAATACAGGGCACTATAAAGGATCGGCTGGGCTGTCTCTTCTTGTGATCACGTGAGTTGCTGGGATCTTTGTCTCACAAGTCACAGTTCCGTTTCTCCTGAGTGCACACAGCTTTTGCACCATTACAAAAAAAAAAAAAACAAAAAAAAACACTGAATAAGACAACTTCAATCTAGGGACCGTCTATATTTTAGATTCTGTTTTGAAGAGCTGCAGTGGGCTCTCTATAAAATGCTCCTTGATTCTCAGGGACAATAATTCATGCTTACTTCCTGGCCCTACTCATGCCTTTCCTCCAAAGGGACTTCTCCATGTGCACTGTCCTCTGTGTCTCTGGCCTTGTGTGACCAAGAGTACGCTGCCAAGTACATTACGGGGGAAATTGTGCGAAGCAAAGGCAGCTTTAATTTTGTTCCTTGGGCTTATGTCACTGGGTATTGTCAGCTTGTGTGTACGTGTATCACACGCATGGCGGGTATCTATCAAGGCAAGAAGATCATGTCAGATTCCCCGGGACTGGAGTCACAGGTGATTCTAAGCTCTCAGTAGGTGCTGGGAATTGAACTTGTATCCTCTGGAAGAGCAGTCAGTACTCTTACCAACTAAACCATCTCTCTACAGCAGGGTTCTTAATCTTCCTAATGCTGTGACCCTTTAGTACAGTTCCTCATGTTGTGACCCGAACCATAAATTTATCTTCATTGCTATGTCATAAATGTAATTTTTCTGTTATGAATTATAATATAAATATCTGATATGCGACCCCCGTGAAGGGGTCATTTGACCCCCCACCCCCCAAGAAAAGGATCATGGCCCACAGGTTGAGAACCACTTCTCTACAATCATACAAAGCCAGCTTGATAGCTGGACTTTTTAGAACTTGCATACGGATTCTGAACGTGCAAAAGAAGGCATCGCCTGCAGCTTTTCCCCAAAGCACTTCACCATCGTACTGGTAGTTAGAACACACCTGGGGAGACAAAAAAAAAAAGTGCGTCCCTTGCCACCGCATCAATGAGTTCAGCTCAGACCACATAGTAGGCATGGAAAAGGAAGTGGACTTGTTGATAACCGTTCGCGTTGGGGGTTAAATGGGAAGATCTGCTTTATATTAGGAAAGCCTCACCTGAAGTGCTGTGGTGTGGCTGAGGGTAGGCTCACATGGTAGGATATATCTCAGTTCTTGTCAAGGAAACTAATTCCGGGCTGGAGAGACAGGCCAGTGGCTAAGAGCTCCCCGCTGTCTCGTAGAAGAGCTGAGCTCTGTCCCTGGCACCCGTGTCAGAAGACTCACAACCACCTGTAACTCCAGCTCTAGACGACCCAGCACTTTTCTCTGACCACTGCAGGCACCTGCAATCACACATACTCCCCTCCACGCACACGTATACACACACATAACTAAAATTAAAATCTAAAGAAAGTATCCTTTCCAATAAAGCTTTTTTTTTTTCCATCTCCGTTGCCCTCATCGAACACTGCAAAAATGCCTTTAAGAACTTGCTTCAAGCATGAGTTCAGCCTGGGGTCTTGGTATTCTTTGTGGAAGATTAGAGCAGACGCTCCTCAGAAAACTGCAAGATAGCAGGAAACTTAGAAGCTATAACCCTTAGATTGTGTTAATACAGTAGCTACTTGCCACATGTGACTGTTTAAACTCAAATTAATTAAATGGGAGCAAATTAAAGAATGAGTTTCTCAGTCCCTCTGGTTGCAGTTCAATGCTGCATGTGGTTAGCAATCACTCTCCCAAGCACTCAGGGAGAGCACAGTTGCCATTGTGCCAAGTTCCATGGACTGTGATGCCAGCGAGACCATCCTTCCACACCAAACCCTTGAAACAACGACACTAGACCAACTTGCAACCTCATCTGCCTTCTTAGCAATAGACACTGCCTTCCCTACCCAACAAAACCATTCTAAGACAGCTGGGCAAAGATCATACAGGAAGCTAGCAGCCAGCAGCAAACTGACAGCATCCTTCCCACAAGGCTAGTCCAACTTTCTGCCCACATGGCGATGTTATTACTGAAGTTACAGAATGTGCAGGTGCATGTCAAATGGCATTTCTGGAAGCACAGTACAGGTGGTGGGTGTGGTCCTTTACTGAGCTTCCATGTGGCACCAAGCTAGACAAGAGATAGAATCTAAATATAGGAAGAGATGCAGGTTGTGGACTGTTCGTTCCGTTTCTGTTGCCGTGGTCCAGTGCCCTTAGAAAAAGCAACTTAAGAGAGAAAGAGGGTTTTGTTTTGTTTTGTCTTGGTTCTGTGTTTCATGCTAATGGTTCCAGAGGGGATATATACAGTCCATCACAGTGGGGAAGTATAAGCGTGGTGGCAGGAGCAAGAAGCAGAAATAAAACAGGAAGTAGAACCAGGTTATAAAACCTCAACTCCACCTCCTAAAGATTCCATAACCTTCCCAAGCATCTCCACCATCAGGGGACCAAGTGTTCAAATACACTAACATACAGGGGCCATTTATCATTCAAACCACCATACTTCCTCCCTCCCTGGCCCTTGAAGGTCCAAAACTTTAACTAGGGTACAGTTAGGAGTTGTTGAAAGCTGACCCCGCCCCCAAGACCAAAGAGAGACTATAGAGGAAAGTTTCTGGTGGGGCAGCCTCTGTTTCTGCCAAGAAGCTGAGCTGTCTATGTGCCCTGGGAAATCTTGAGCCAATTTCATAATTAATTTCCAGGCTAATTGGGAGCAAAATTCTCCTCATAGGGAGACACAATTGTCCCATGATAGGCCAGTGAGATGGAGCCTTCATTCCGATGACAAACTTCCCAGTACGCTTGTCGCTGGTAATGAAGTCTTGATTGTCCCACTACACAAAGATTACAGGGGGAAAAAGCAATCGGGCAGCACCAGTCTTCGTCTCACTTCCAAAGGTGTGCAGGCAATCAACGGTGTGGACTGTGCAAAGGCAGTACACTGACCTGACCAAGGTGTGTCAGAGGTGTGACACGGGTGTGGTAGGCTTGGCTCAGAGAGGCTCAAAGACTTACGACAAGCCATGTCTGTTTTACTATCACATCAGGAAACTTAGACATTCTCGGGAAAGTGCTATGCTTCAAATCACACTTGGAACACCTGGAAATAAATTCCCAGCCTTTTGGAGCCCACAGCTGTTCTGCAGACATTTCCCCTGTAATCCCTTTATAACCTGTGCTGGCTAGTTTTATGTCAGCTTGACACCTGCTAGAGTCATTTTGGAAGGAGAAAACTCAATTGAGAAAATAGCCCCCACCATATCCGTCTGTGAGCAGATCCTGTATAGCATTTTCTTGACCTATGGTTGATGTCAGAGGGTTCAGTTCACTGTGGGGAGGAGGCATCACCACTGGATTGGTGGTCCTGGATATATAAGAAAGCAGGCTTAGTAAGACGGTAAGCAGTGCTCCTCCATGGCCTCTACATCAGTTCCTCCTTCCAGGTTCCTTCCCTGACTTCTCTGGATGATAGATTACAAGGTGTAAGACAAAAAACAAACCCTTTCTTCCTCATTTGGTCATAGTGTCTATCACAGCAACAGAAACCCTAAGACATAACTTTGATGGCTATATAATACCTTTCTCCAGAAGTTAAGGTCAGTTTCTTTTCCCTAAATCTGTGACTGCTGGTGTTTTCATTCTTTTCTCTTCTCTTTTCTTATTCTTCTCCTCCTCCCACTCTTCTTCTTTGAAATAGAGTCTCAAGTATTCAAGACTAGTCTTAAGTTTTCTCTGCAGCCAAGAATGACCTTGGATGTCTGATCCACCTGTTGCCACTCCCAAGTGTTGAATTGCTGGGATTACAAGCATTTACCTAGGTGTGTTAGAGATTAAACTCGGGGCTTTGTGTGTGCACATCCCCAGCTCCGTTAGACCGAAGTCTACTTTCCACTCTTCAAAGAGTACTCTCTGATCCAGAATCACCTCAGGGTCTCAGTGCAAATGCATCTCCTTGGACTGCCCCAGGTCAGCATCCATAAATTAGAGCCACTGTGCCTAGGTGTGGAAATTCTTGCATGAACTCTTTGACTCCAAGGTCCTTCCAATCAAGGGTAATTATGAGTCTCTGTAACATCAACATCAGATGAGATGTCTATCCAGGAACCTGCCTGGAATCAAAACACATACTGGACCAAACTTACATCTTTTATTTTTAAAGGATCTCTTAAAAGATTTTCTTTTAGCGGTAAGAGTGAGAGAAGCTTCTGCCTTCTGTGAGCAGCAGTTGATTCAGAGACTTATAACTGAACAAAATACTGAAGGTAAAGGGCCACTGGGTACTCAGCTCCACATGGGCCATCTACATCACCCTTCCCTGAGGCTCGGGGAACATCGAGGAAGAGAGGCCAGAAGAATGGAAGAGCATGAGAATGGGTTGAGTACTGCCTTTTGGACATGACATGGCCATCACACCTGTGAACTCACTGTGGTTGCCTGCACAAGGCCTACAAGGTCTAGCCAACAAGGTCAGCCAACATTCAACAGGCAGTTATTAATGGATTCTTTGGCTTACAAAAAAAAAAAAAAGGACAAGACACTGTAAGCATGGCAGTTCAGATGGAAAGGGATCCTGGCAGTCGGAAGCCAAGGACTACCACAAAGTCACACTACCACATCAGTCTACAGCTCTGCTCCAGGGCCAGGGAAATGCTCCCCCATGTAACAACCCCGCTCCAGTGGGGAGGGTTTCCCCAGCGAAGCTGTTACAGTTCTGCTCAGGTCCCCAGGAGTGTGACAATTCTGCTCCACTAGGGAAAGGTTTCCCCAGGGAAAGTGTTACAGCTCCGCTCTTCTTGGTTCCAGCTCCAGCGAAGCTTGTCTGCTCTGCTTGGTTCCAGAGAAAGAAGGTTATCACACAAACCTCATTCAAGAGATTTATTAGGAGGGAAGAATCCCGGAAGGTGGCTGCTTCTGCCTTGCTGGAAAAATGCAGTAGCAAACCGAACAGGCTCAGGACTTACATAGGGCTTCTTAGGGTCAGAGTTTTTCCAGGGAGAAGATTTTTTTTTTTCACTGCAGGAAGTGGTTGGATTCAATCCTCTTGAGTTTGGACAAACTCAGATTGGCTAAATTTCATGCTCAGGAATTGGTTTCCCTGCTCAGTGATTAGTTGGTTCCATGCTCAGTTGGTCAGGAGCAGATTTGGCTCTGGTTTCAGGGCTAACGTGTGTTTCTTTCACTGGTCCTTTTTAGCCTTTTGGTTTTAGTTTTAGGGTCAGGGCATGTTTCTTTCATTGGCTCTGGTTCCGGGGCCAAAGTATGTTTCTCTGGCTCTGGTTTTGGGATCAGGGTATGTTCTTTGGTTCTGCTTTCTAGGCTAAAGTGTGTTTCCTTTACTCACTCTGGTTGCAGGGTTCAGGTTGGATTTCTTTGGCTGCCCATTTTACCTTACAGACATGAAGAGTAATGAAGAGGGAGGGGAATGTATTGTGGGGCTTGAAGGGAATGGAAGAAAGCTAGGAAGGATATGATCAAAGTACATTGTTTACATGTATGATATTGTCAAAGAGTAAATAAAAGATACATTTTTAAAAACAGGAGGTTAGAGAGAGATCAGCTGATAAAGTACTTGTCACACCTGCCAGTAGGGACTGACTGAGAAGCCAACGATAATGGCACTGGGACCTATCTCTTCTGCATGTATTGACTATTTGGGAACTTATTCTATATGGATGCACATCTT
>JAQHUG010000082.1:2268451-2290908 GCA_028555095.1 Dicrostonyx torquatus
GGGAGGGCCGGGAACAAGGGGAGTAAATGTAAATTTTTCTTTTAACAATAAAAAAAGGGGGGGGAAAGTACTTGTCACACAAGAATAAGAACCAGAGCTTGAGGGATCCTCACATTCCCATAAGTAGTCAGATGTGGAAGCACATACTTGTAATCCCAGTGCCAAGAAGACAGACAAGAGCATCTTTAGGGCTGCTGGCCAGCCATCCTATATAAACAATGAGCCCAAGGTACCTGTCTCAAAAAACAAGGTGGACAGTGCCTGAGAAGAAGTGACAATCAAGGTTATCCTTTGGCCTCACACACATGTGCACACCTGCACATCCCTACACACACACACACACACACACACACACACACACACAAACTGTTAAAATAAAAATTGTAAAGTCAGAACCAAATTATGTTGGAAGCTCTCCACTTACAGCCCACTTTCTACAGCTGTCCGTTCATCAACTTTGGAACCTCTCCTGAGTTGGACTTGTCCATGTTGTTAAGGAATGGTACCTAATGGTCCTTGCAGCTGTTCTTTCTTCTTCTCTCTGAAGCTACCATATCACCAAGGTGTCAGGGCAGGTGGCTGCTGTTCTGCATTCAATACAGTGCCTGCACCTTAAGCAACTGCTGTTCCATCCAGCAGTTGCCACTCTGCAGCTGCCAGCAGCATGAGCCGCAGTCAGGCAGAAATCTTGTTCCCTCGGGCACATGCTCTATCACAGCTGCTACAGGAAACTTTAAGTCTTCATCCGTCTGTACTGTAGAGCTCAGGATTCAAAGGTTGAGGTGAAATCCTGCTAGCTCAGAGAGACTGAATAGCAAATAGCTAACCTTAGTTCCTTGCTCTCTTTGTCTCCTGAAAAAAGGGCCGTCCTACTGCTCAACCCTACTTAAAAAAAAAGAAAAAAGGCTTGATACAATTAGTTCCTCCCTACCACTTCCTGTCAGCTAGCTGCTGACACAGTCTCCTGACCCCAGGTTGATTTTATTTAATCAAACAAATGTAGCACATCTGTGCATCACTAACAAGAGCAGCAGAAACAAATGTAATACACCTTTACCCAGTTAAAATAACATTCCACAACAGGGGACTTTATTGTCTCAACATTAAATATCCCCCACTGGCGCTTCTGAATCAATGCCTTTGGCGTTTATAGCAGAATTGTCAGGAGTTTAGGAACACATGCTCTTGGGTGAACTCCACCCCAAAATGAGAAACCACAGGGTCTGTAGCAATTTGAAACATTCCATCTGGAGGGAGGTTTGTTAAGACCCGGGAAGTTTTACAGGGAGGCCGACATAACACTTGGAAAGTAAACCACTAGTAAAACTCAGGAAGTCCCTGAAACTGACATACACATGAGGCCACCTCTCTCTAAGGCTATGTAGGCACTCGGGGCAGCTCAGGAGACTCAGACTAGCTGAACTGCCTGGGACACGCTCATTTTTCTGTCCAGCTGCCTGCAGGTAGTGCAGAGAACCCCTCAAGGTTCCACTTTTCATGAACTATCGACCTTGCTGGGGAGAGATGGAGCTGCCTTTGAGTTATCCTTGCTTCAGTTAGTGACGCCAATAAACCCATTAGTTAACCAAGTTGGAGTTTGGTAGTGTCATTACTTTGGTTATCAGTTTCCTATCTGAGGTGACCAGACATTTATGTCACATCCCCCCCCCACCAGGAAAACAATCTCATAACGAGGATTGATTAGTTCAGACAGCACCTGTCGCCACCATGCAATTTTGACGTCAATGACCCCTGATCCATTTGTAGAGAAATTCCTGTTTATATAACCCAGTCCTTCGGGGTCCTCTCAACTGTTTCTTCTTCCAGGGGAATAGTCAGTGATGTAGGGTGAGTTGGTGGGAGGAGGAGGGAGAACAAGCCTCATCGGAAATCTGTGTGGCATTTATGTATGTGATTGTTCTGGAAACCTTCTCCTCAGCCTTCCCCTAGGAGTTTAGCTATTAGCGATTGGCACACCTCTTAATCCAGGAAGGGATGGAGGAGACTGCCATTCTCTGAGCGTCATTTTCCCAGTGTCTTATCTTACTGTCTCTGCAGCCTACCAGGGTCCCAACCCACTGCCCACAGCCCCCACAGCCAGGGACATTAATTGCTTTCCCGCTGTGCCATACTTTCCCCTGAGCTCTTAAGCCCCTTTGCATGGATAGAGCTCTTACAGCCATTCAGCTAATTGTGGGCTGAGCTCTCCAGGTGGCCTTTGCTCCGGAGGGCTTGCTTGTATTTTCTTTAGCTCCATGTCACCTAGATGGGTGGTCTGCAGGTGAAGCTGACGCTGTCTCCTGGGGTGTGCTTCTCTGAGAAGCCTCTACCTGTGGAGGGTGACCCTGGAAGCCGACCTGACTTTGTTTTTCAGCAATGTTTCTCTCCCACAGTTTTTAGAATTATGTTACTACCAATAAATAAATATGTGCAGCACTACAGACAGAAGTCATTGAATCTTAAAGATACTACCAGTTGACTTTGAGGTTCTGTTACTGTAGGAGGGTCCATCTTTATTTCTGTGCTTTGATTGGTTAAATAAAGAAGCTGCCTGGGCCATTTGATAGGGCAGGACTTAGATAGGCAGGGAAAAGAGAAGAGGACGCTGGGAAGAAGACTGGGTCAGGGACAGACGCCATGAAGCTCCCGCGGCAGATGGATGCAGGTTAGACTTTTCCGGTAAGTGGTGACACACAGACTTTTATAATGGGTTAGTTTAGATGTGAGAGCTAGCCAAGAAAAGGCTAGAGATAATGGGCAAGGCAGTATTTAAATTAATACAGTTCTCATGTGGTTATTTTGGGCATAAGCAAGCAACCAGCGGCTGAGCGGGCTGGCGGCTGGGGGCTGGGAGCTGGGTGCCCAGAACACAACCTACACCTCTCCCGCCACTTACAACATGTTACCTTTGTGAGTGCTTGCTGCACACACACACACACACACACACACACACACACACACACAACACCTATCATGATACATTTCATAGTGTGATGTCATAGCCATCCTGTGCTACAGTTTTCAACCTTACCAAAGCCACAAAAGCAGAACATTTCCTGTGTGTACAGTGTATGTTCAAGCACATATGTGTGTGTCTCTGTATGTGTGTGTGTCTGTGTCTGTGCATTTGTGTATGAAGGCCAGTGGACAACCTTTACTTTCCTGATTGTTTCCAGCATCTCCCTGATGCCAACTGATCTCCCACTTTGAGCCACAGGCTCTTCCTTGGGAAGAAGGTTTATGGCCATCTTGCTATGACATCCTATGCCTTTCCATGCTCTTCCAGGATCCACAGCTGCTCTCTCTCTCTCTCTCTCTCTCTCTCTCTCTCTCTCTCTCTCTCTCTCTCCCTCTCTCTCTCTCTCTCTCTTAAAGCCCAGGTACACTGAACAACAAGGACCTATAACAAGACTGTATACCCAAACTGGCTTCTGCTGTCCCCTCTGCCTACATACAGTGTTGTCTTTACCACCTGAACACCCTAGCCCAGTTGGCTAGAACTAACACCTGGCTCTACCATTTACTTGCTGCGTGGCAAAGTAAGGGCACCTGAAACCTCTTAGCCTCAGTGCTCCCTTTTAAGGGCAAAGAGTCAGTCAATAGAAGTCTGAAGAAAAGAGAATTCCCAGACAGTAATTCTGTTCAACACTCTGACCCTTCCCACTCACGGTCAATACGTTGTGAATTACTAGAGAGGTGAGTTGTCTTCATTGTCATTCCTCTAGATTGAGAAGCCTTGAAGGTCAAGGCCCCATGTCTCAGCCATGGCCCGTGCTTCTCCCAAGCAGCTATTCCATGAATATTACATGAGCACTCATTTATTTTTCCCTCATGGTCAAACACACCTAGTTCACAGCCCATTTGTTTCTCTGGGGTGTGCTGAAATAGATGGGCTCAGAGGTCAGAAAGATGTAGCCTCAAACCAGAGCCCTATGACCTCCAGCTCGATATTTTTATTTTCTCATCAGCAAGGAGAGGGTAACAATATCATTGTAGAAATTACCTATTCACTGTGCTCTGATGATTTTTTTCGTGTGTGTATGTTGTATATGTGTGTGTTTGCATGTGTGCCAGTGTAAGTACAGGTGTAGGTGCATTTGGTGCCCTGAGATTGATGCAGGGAATCATACTCGACCATCTTCTACTTTATTCATCAAACAAAGGTCTCTCTCAATCAAACCCAGAGCTCATTGATGGGGTTAGTCTTGCTAATGGTCTGGTAACACTTTGTCTCCATCCTCCCAGGTGAACTACTTTGCCTACCTGGCATTTATGTGGGTTCTGGGGACCCACACTGTGGTCCTCACTCTCAAGAGTTTCAACCAATGAGCCTTCTCCCTAACATCCTGCTCTGAGAATTGACACTGATGTACATGGAGTGTCACCATCAGTATTACTAGGAGGCTGTAGTATTCTTGGTTTGGACCCTCTGTGCCACCATCAGTATTACTAGGAGGCTGTAGTGTTCTTGGTTTGGACCCTCTGTGCCACCGTCAGTATTACTAGGAGACTGTGGTACTCTTGGTCCATACCCTCCCCAGATTCTCCTGATAACTGCCCAGAAAAACCTCAGGGTGCTGGTTTATTGTTTTGTTTTGGGTTTTTTTTTAAAAAAAAAAAAAAAGCCTTGAGAATGGGGGTTGAAGAATCAACTGAGCATTTAAGAACACATAGTGTTCTTCCAGAGGATGAGAATTCAGTTCCAGAACCCACATCAGGCTGCTTTTATGCCTGTAATTCTAGCTCCAGGGGAATCCGACTCCATATTTGGCTTTCACCGGTACCTGCAGGCACGTGGCACACACGCATACAGACTTGCATTTATATACATAAACAAAAATAAATCTTTTAAAATCTCAGGAACTATGGTACAACTGTTCCCTTAGTTCTAATGTGACTCTCATGAGTCATAAGTATTCCTGTTTTTATGGAATTATTCTTACGTTAAAAATATATACATGAATTATATTTTACTACATTGATCCAAAGATGAACGTAATTCAGTTGATTCATTTTTATATTTGCTTAATATTACATTAAATCTTTGGGTTTTAAGAAATGAAAAGAAGCCGGGCGGTGGTGGCGCACGCCTTTAATCCCACCAGCACTCGGGAGGCAGAGGCAAGCAGATGTCTGTGAGTTCGAGACCAGCCTGGTCTACAAGAGCTAGTTCCAGGACAGGCTCCAAAGCTGCAGAGAAACCCTGTCTCGAAAAAAAGAAAGAAAGAAATGAAAAGAAAAAAAGAAGTATAAAACAAGAATCTGGGAGGTGGGTGTGGGTTGAAAGGAGGGTCTGGAGGGAATAAGAGGAGGAGTGTGGAAGGTAGATATCTAAATACATTATATTCAGGTATGGAATTATGGAAAATATATAATAAAATTTAAAGCATATTATTAAGTATATGTGTCAGACACTATGCCTGCCCCACCCTGTGAGTCTCAGTTCCCGCCAGTGTTCCTGGCACACTCCCTTATCCAGCTCCATGTAAGGTGATGGCACACACACTCCGCCTTCCTTCTAAGCTTACTCTCCTGGCTTCCCTCATCCCTGAAAGCAGGTTCAGACGGCAGATATCAGCATCTACTTACATCTGTTGACCTTCCATCCTCCTTGGACACACAAGTGTGTGTGTGTCTGGGCAGAATCTACATTGCCCAGGACACTGAGACACCAATAGTTCCCGTGGGAAACCCACATGTGAGAATCCCAGCTTTAGCCAGGAGTGAGGAGCTCAACCTCGTTGTGGAAGCCCCAACTCTTCACCCAGCCACCTTTCTCCCTCCCTCCCTGTAGAGAACTACCGACCTCTGGCTTCTCTGTGTGGCTACTTGATTCACACCCTCTCATCTCCTCTATTCCACGGATCTTTTCTCTGTGTGATCTGCACCCAGGAACTGCAGGTACTCAACGCTGGCCATCAGACCACTCTCTGCTCACATCTGAAGGAGATTCAATTCTTCTCTTGCTTCACAGGTGCAGAATCTTGACTTTTCTTTCTTTTGTCCCCCTGGCCTGACTGACCTTGACCTCAGGGCAAGCTATCTGCCTCAGCCTGTCAGTACTGAGTTACAGCTGGCTCCACCATGCCTGGCTTGCATCGTCACTTAAAACAAAACAAAACAGAAATTGTTGTAAAGGCAAAGGGCAGATGCGAGAAGACCAGGAGGTAAGTGAGATGGGATGTGAAATCCACAAAGAATCAATACAAGTTTTTAAAAACTGTTACTGGGCTTGCAAGATGGTTCAGCAGGTAAAAGTGGCCTCCAAGCCAACCTACCTTAGTTCGGTCCCCAGAACTCAATGAGTGGAAGGAGAGAACTGACTCCTGCAAGTTGTCCTCTGACCTATGCGCATGCGAACACACGCGTGCGCGCATGTATACACACACACACGTGTAATTTTTTTTTTTTTTTATCCAAGGGTTTAGAGAAGCCCAAGCTGCCAGAAAGCAAACCGTTTTAGTGTATTAAGCATTTTAAACCCTGTCAGAGCCAACTTCAGACCCAACTCCGCCCCGGACACGCCCACCCACAGGCCCCGCCCCTCCCGGGTCTGGCACAGTCAGGCTTCTTCCTAGCGTCCCGCCTTCAGCGTCTCCTCCTAGCGTAGTCCCCGCCCCTCTCTACCCCAAGGCTAGGACAGTTATGCGCACGCGTGTGAGAGCGCTTTGCTTCCTGAAGTCCCCAGCTACTAGAAGCAAAGGAACCGCAGGGCCGATGTCGCGACCTTGTGTCAGGTAAAGTCCTCCGGCTCCAGATACTGGAGCCTGACCTAGCCGGGTCCTGATCACTGCCCAGACCCGAGGCTGACGACCTGTCGATCCATGCTGCCGTTCAGGCTCCTCCGAACTAGCCTCCTGGAGGGCCAGCTGGGACTTTGCTCCTTCTGCTCCTGGGGACAGAGTGAGGGTTTCACCTAACAAGATTCTCACACAGGCAGCAGTGTCCTCCTGCCCCCTAGGTCACAGCGCTTTCCTTTTACCAACCTGTGTCACCCCAGTAACCTGCTTCCCCACAACTGAACCTCAGAACCCCACAATGGCCGGACAGCCCTGCCATCAGCCAGACCGGGTTCAAGTTCTTGGGTGGCTACTTACACTCGTGGTCGTGGTTCTTGCTCAAGGCACTGCTCCCAGCCTGGGCTCCCATGAGCCTGTTATTACCTACAGGACTGTCCTAAGAATTAAAAACAGAGTGGGGTGAGCCCTGATCAGAGCTGTTGCTCCTATTTAATGGTGATAGTCTTGAGACAATTTCTAGACTTGGGTTTCTCCTGCTGCCTCTGGGCAGTTCCAGGGGTTCCTTAAAAGCCTCCTTGGGCATAGTTCTTCTCTCCTGGCTAGTTGACTTTTCTGAATAGAGGCCTGTGCACTGTGTGCCCGTTTTCAGTGACCCTTCCAGGACATTTGATGGGTTTGCAGCCAGCACTCTGCCACAGGCCGGGGAGGTGGTGAGAATAACCAAACATCTCCAACCAAAGGCTTATTAAGGATGCACCAGTCATTAACAGTCACAGCTGAGTGCCCCTCCCCCCACTCCATCCCCCATGTGTGAACCGGCCACTTTATCCTTCATGACTACCCTCAAACAAGTTTCAGATGAGGGCTTTGAGGCTCTAGGAGATGATGTCATTATTTTTTTTTTTCTGTATGTAGCCCAGGTTGATCTCAAAATTTTGGCAATCCTCCTGCCTCAACCTCCCAAGCACCAGGATTACAAGTGTGAGCCACCACACCTGGCTACATCAGTTTTTTTTTTTTTTGAAATGAAATGACCTCTGGCAGATCTAAACATCTGTTTCTGCGCGGTCACGCTACAGAATATTGAAAGCTGGTGTCCGCTTTCTGTGACCGCCATGACGAAGTCCTACCAACTGTATGACTTAAGTGAAAGCAGTTCATCCTCTATTGGGTCTGAAGGCCAGTCCATAATCAAGGTGTCCGCAGCAACACACTCAGAAGTCTCTGGTGGCTTCTGGTCATCCTAGGCTTGTAGCAGCAGCCCTCTGGTTCCCATCTCCGTGAGAGTCTCTCTGTAGCCTCTTCTCTTCCTTCAGAGACACCCAAAATCCAGGATGATCTGGTCTCACCAGTCTTAACTGCTTACATCTGCGAAGATCCCATTTCTGAGTAAAGTCACATCCCCAGGTTCTAAGTTGACATGAATGAGGCCACTGTCCAACACCCTGTGCAGGCAAGCAGCACAGTATGCTAGTCTGAGGAACCCAGAAAGAGCTACAAGAAAACGCTGCCGTACGTGGTGAGGAATCTAAACTTTTGGCGCAACCGACAGTAATGGTTCTCAAAACACAGTCCCTCGGGCTGCCACAGAGGCAGCCTCATGACTCTGAAGTTAGATCAAGGGCTCCTTCTCAGGCCTCCTCAGTCTCTGAGTCACAGTGAGGGGTACACCCTGCAGAGAGCAGCCTTCTGCCAGATTTTGTGGATGTGTGAGTCTGGGGATTGCTTTTACAGGGCGTCTGGGTTTGAGAACATGGCAGAAGGGCCAGGCAAGCCTCAGAGAGACTTTTTGACACACCTGTCCTATTTGCATGCATCTATAGTATTTCCTCCTCCAAAGCACTAGGGGCAGAACCAGTGACTCCCACGCTAAGCAAATGCTCTACTACTGAGCTACATCCCAAGCCCTCTTTTTATTTCTTATTTTGAAACAGGGTCTAGAGTTCAAGGTTGGCCTTGAGCTCACTCTGTATCTCAAGGATGCCTTGAATTTGCGATCCTTCTCCCTCAGCTCCCAAACAGCTGGGATTATAATGAAGCGCAGCTTACTTACAGATGTCGCAGTTCAACTATTACATGATGGGAGAAATTTCTTACCATACATAACTGATTTGGTTTGTTTTTTTTAGGTAAGGAGTCATGTATCGCAGGTAGGCCCTGAACTCACCGTGTTGCTCAGGATAACCTTGAACGCCTGGCCTTCTTGCTCTTATTATGTACATGCCTCACCTGGCTTACACTGAGTTTTAAATCTAATTCGCCTTTCTAAGTGAACTTGTGTATGCAACTGTGGACTTGGTGCTCTTGCCTCCCTCATTCTTGCCAGCAACATGCAGGTTAAGTACTGTGATTTCTGCCACATTATTGAAACACTATAATGAGACTCAGAAATGAAATCCAAGACACACACTCCCAGCCCCACCACCCATCCCAACACACACACACACACACACACACACACACACACACACACACACACACCAGCAGGACTAGGAGCTTCCAGCCAGAGCTCTGTTTACTATAGCTCTTGCCCTGTCTTCATCTTAGGAACCAGCTGATAGACGATGCCAAAGCCCGCTTGAGAAGATTCGATGTCAGGACCAGATATTCCCATTTGTCTGCTAATAAATACTCTGTCCTTCTGCCATTGGTGGTCAAAGGAGAAAAGCTATACCTGCTGCTCACTGTCCGCTCAGACAAGGTAGGTGACATCTTGGGGACATTTAAAAGCATACTTCTGTCACTTTGGCCTCATTTCAAGGCTGCCATTTTCAAATGGGAACTTCTGAAAACATGGTGTTAGAAGGATAGGGGAAACCACAGGATGAAATGAGATTTTTTTTTTTGGTTTGGTGATTTTTGAGATACAGGTTTACTCTCTAGCCCAGTCTGGCCTTGAACTTGTGACAATCTGCCTGTCTCTGCCTCTCAAGTGCTAACTTAAGTTTTAGTATTTGTTTTTCTTTTTTTTTTTTGTATGTGTGTGTATGTGTGTTATGTGTATATGATTATGGAGGCCAGAGGAAGACACTAAGTCGCCTCCTCTATCACTGTCTGCCTTGTTGCCCTGAAATAGGCCTCTCACTGAACTTGGAGCTTGTGTTTTTAGGCTAGGCTTCGCTGGTATGCTCCAATAATCCTCCTGCCTCCATTCCACCTCAGAACTAGAGTCACAGGTATGTACAGCCATGCCAGCATCACTAACTGGGTGCTGGAAATACAAACTTACACAAACAAACATCTATATACTTATTGAGCCACTTCCTCAGCCAAATGTACTATTTTAAAAGAGGTTTTAGAAAGAAGAAGAAAAAAAAAACAAAATTTACCTTATAGGAAATAGAAAACACTTTAGACCAGGGTTACTTAAACAGGTGATTAAACAGGATTTGGATCTAGAACATTCTTTGTTAAGGAGCCTTCTTGTGTACTCTGGGATGTTTAGCTTTGTCTTGATTTCTACCCATGACAGGAGCACACATCCACAGACACATCTGTGTGATAATATCACATCTCCAGACAGTGCCAGTAGTCTCAGCAGAAGAAGGGTAGAAAATTATCCCCATCAACAATGACTCCATTAGACTAATTTATCCAGGTAAACTGGAGCATACCGTTAGTAGCCCCCGAAGCCCACTGCCCAGTTGAATGCCGGCTGAAATTAGGAGCCATCTCATTTAATGGCTGTACCAGGCTGGGTGCTCCTGTCTCCCCCATGCACTTTTGGGTACAGGCACTCTTCCTTGCTGTTGGGAATGTTTCCCAAAGAGAGTTGAAGAAAGGATCATTTCTAGGCTATCCCGGGGTAGAAATAAATGGACCACGAAGTGCCATGGCCTTCCAACCAGCATGATTAAATAATAAATTTATAAATAAACAACTGAGTTCTGTGGACTCAGGGGACACAGAACTGTGGAGATCCTCTTCACTGGGGGGCAGGCAAGTGGTACAAGTCCATGTAGCGACCAAAATCCAGTTTCCCAAAGGAGATGCTTAGCTAGAGCTAGGAAAATGAGGTCTGTTCACAGGGAAAGGGAGAATGTTTTTACATTGTGTGTATGTGAGTGTGTGTGTGTGTGTGTGTATTCCAGAAAACAACCTATTTAGTGCACATTATGCTACTTATATATGTGTTGAGGGCTCTCCGTTTGGTGTTGGATAACCAGTTGATGTGAGCTTCTCTAAGGAAAGATTGTCTCCCCTGGTCTCAGCTCTCCGTTTGGTGTTGGATAACCAGTTGATGTGAGCTTCTCTAAGGAAAGATTGTCTCCCTTGGTCTCAGTATTCCTTCGTTGCGTGTAGTTCTTTGTGTAGGGTAAGACCTCCCTCCTCTTTGGCATGTCTATTGGTGTTGTCCTTGTTTACCTCATGTTTGGGCCATCATGTTGGTGACAGCTTATGAGGGTCTCCATGTAATGTCAGAAGCTACACTGTTGTTTGAAACAGTCTCTTATTGACCTGGGTCTCTCCAGGTAGACTAGGATAACATTTATGAATGTAATAACAATTGATGCAAAAAAGCCATGAATTTGAAAGAGAGCAAGGAGGGATATATATGAAAGTGTTTGGAGAGAGGAAAGGGAAGGAAGAAATGATGTAATCCTATTATAATCTCAAAAATAAAATAAATAAAAAATAAACAAAGCAACCCAGTATAGTTGGCACCTAAGGAATGGTATCTAAAGTTGACCTTTGGCCTCCACATGCACATGTAGCCTGTGCACCCATACAAACACATGTATACACATACAGACAGACACACAACTTACACTATTTACAGAGAGAAAAGATTGTGAACTCTCATGCCTAGATAGAACCCTTTCTGGTGCCAACAGTCTATGAAAAGTTGGTTTTTTAAAATGTACTTGCTTGCTTCAAAAATAGTAGAGCACTTTCCAAGAGCAGAGTTCTCTGGAATTCAAAAGGTTCTTGTTTCCTATTAATTGGAGTCAAGGCGGAAGGCCACTTGAATTGAGTTGGCATGCTCTGGGGTCTTTTGGAAGGGTTTTCAAAACATATTTTAAATCAGGTTCGTATTTTCTATCAAGCCAATGAGTCCTTGTGGGTGCCCCTGTCACCAGCTGCTGTAGAGTTGAATGTGCGAACAATAAATCACATTTTAGAGGTAATGTAACAGAAGGTGTATTTTTTTTTTAAAGTCTTCTGCTTCAGTAGACAGAAAGTGGTCCAGCCTTCCTCTCTCTACTCTTGCATCTGTCACTGATGAGAAGATGTGTGACGTCATAACTGCTGAATCAGATCCCGTAGAACTCTGCATTTATGACAGGGAGCAACTACCAATGTTTTCCAAAGACTTACCTAGGGCTGGTAGCATAGCACAATGGCTGAACACTGCCCTAGGATGCACAGAGCCCTGGGTCAGCACCACAAAATAAAAGAAATGAATGAATAAAAACTAAAAGCTTACTAAAGTGGAGTCTTTGGCTATAGCAGCTAGATAAGAGCCTCGGTCCTCTCAAACCACCGCGACAGAATACCTTATACTGGATGGCTTATAAACATGAAACATTTCCCATGGCTGGGGGGGCTCCGAAGTTCGTATCCAGGCATCTGCAGATCGAGTACTCAGTCCTGACCTCTAACTCATGGATGATGGTTTCTCCCTGTGTGCTCACAGAGCAAGCAGAGCAGTTGGTAGGCTCTAATCTCATTGGTAAGGGCCTGGCTCCATTGGAATTTTCTAAGAGCCTCATGTCCAAATGGCATTACCTCGTGACTGAGGATTTCCACATTCAAGGAAACAGATATTCTATCCAGATCTGGCTCCCAGCCTTCCTTAACACAGCTCTGTTGGTCAATCCAGGTGCTCAAAATGCCAACAGGACATCTGGGTTGAACTCAGATCATGGAACTGCCCTGTGGTTCTAGCAGGCGCACACTGCCGTGATCTTTGCACAGAGTTGGCAAAGAAGCTGACCTAAGAGTCCTGCTGAGTCAGGCTCTCACAGCAGATGAGTGGGGAGGACACCGGACATGGCGTAGGTGAGGGTGTAAGAGAAACTGGGGTGGGCACTGCAGAAAAGAAAGTGGCGAGGGCTGCATCTCAGGGACGAGAAAGGAGGAAATTACCGGGATGTCACACTGGAGATACATTGTCCTAAAATCAGAAAGAACTGGCCTCGGAGATGTGGGTGGAGGAATCGGGAAAGAGAGAGCCCTGTTCTTATGAGTGAACAAATATTAATGGCGATGTTGAGATGCGTGGCACCAATGGTGATGGCTCCTCAAGCATACGATGTTTTAGCAAATTCATATCTATTTATTTATATCTATATGGGGGGGGGTGAATGTGGGCATTTTGCATTGTGACCTATGTAGGGAAGCTAGAGGACCACTTTTGAGAGTCTTTTCTCTCCTCCCTTGCTATTGAGACAGGGTCTCTCTTGGCCTCATCTCCTCATTCCCCAGCTATAGAGTCCAGAGTTTCGCTCTTTGAGCTTCTCCCAGGTTGTCTCAAATCTTGCAGAATGATTGCTCACTAGTAGAGGAAACTTCAAGTTTCTGAACTGCTGGCCTGTCTCTGTGTCCCATCTACCTGTGAGAATTCTGAGGTTACACATACATGCCATCACATGCAGCTTTGTGTGTGGACTCTAGGAATCAAGTTCAGATCGCCGGGCTTGCCTCGCAGACGCTTCTCCCGGCTGAGTCATCCCCGCGGCCCTAGAGACTCTTAAATAGATGGTGTGCTGATTAAGAACATGGCCTCTAGAATTAAAGTCCAATTATAGCTCACTGTGTGAACTTTGTCAGGTAACTTAACCTCTAGGTGTCTTACCCTTTAGTAACCTAATGTGGTTTGTGTGCCCACTAATAGAGATCATTTGTGATCTATACAAATGGAGGAATACTATTCAGCCATGTTCAGACCTGCGATACAACATGGCAAAACCTCACAAGCAAGATGCTGAGAGATGCAGAAGGTTGTTGATTCTTTTACTCTTTACTCCACCACCCAGCTCCCAAATAACCGCACATGGGGACACTTATTCTTACTTAGGAATGCCCGGCCTTAACTTTGCTTGTTTCTTGCCAGCTTCTCTTAAATTATCCTAACTACCTTTTGCCTCTGGGATCTTATCTGGGATTTTATCTTTCTCTATTTTTGTATGCCTTTCTTTACTTCTTTCTCCATGGCTTGCTGTGTAGCTGGGTGGCTTATTCTCTCATTCCCCCCTCTCCCCCATCTTTTTCTTCTATTTATTCTCTCTGCCAGCCAGCCCTACCTATCCTTGCCCCAGCCTTGCTATTGGCTGCTCAGCACTTTATTAGAGACCTTTATTAGAGGTATTTTAAACAGGTAGAGAATCACAGCTTCACAGAGTTAAACAAATGCAGCATAAACGAAAGCAACACAGCTTAAAATAATATTCCCCCAACAGACAATCACATGTCATATGACTTCATATACACGGAATAATCGAACTGGAAATCCACTTGGAACAGAGAACAGGGAGCAGAGTGGGGGAAGCTCAATGGGTGTGGTTTCCTCTTGGAGTGGGGAAAACATTCTGAAACTAGATATTAGGTATGGTTATACATCTTTGTGGGCTTATTAAATGTTCCTGAATTGTTTGTTTTAAATTGGTTAATCATATTAATTTTACTTCATTAAAAATGCCTAAAGATACAATAACTTGTAGGGTTGGGAATGTAGAACAGTTGGTAGAGTGCTGGCCTAGCATGTGCTCAGTCCTGGGTTTGATCCCCAGACAGCCTAAAACAGGACATGGTGGTGCAAATCCCAATGACTGCGCGGGAGAGAAGGAAGCAGGAAGATCAATGGCTCACGGTCGTCCTTGACTGCAGAGCAAATCCGAGGCCAAACTGAGATCCTGTCCCAGTGTTTTCCCACAAAACATAACAGCTTGTAGAAAAATTCCTGTGAAGCATATGCCCTGAATGTGGTTAGCACCCATAAAGGACCTAACAAACGCATCTGTTGGTAATGCTGTCTTTGTAGAATCTTTTTGCTTAGTGTTTACAAACCCTCACTGGTGTCTGTCTGTGTATGTGTTGATGTTGTCTTTTAGAGGCATGTAGAGAAAAACTAGAATTGACGGGAGTTCTCGAAGTTATTAATGTAAGGTGTGTGTGTGTGTGTGTGTGTGTGTGTGTGTGTGTGTGTGTGTGGTTTGCATGCTTGTGGAAGCCAGGGGTTAACTCTAGATGACTTTCTCAATCACTACCCCTTTTTTTTTTCTTTTTGGAAGTTTTTCCCAACATTTCCTTCTAACAGTTCGAGGTGGGGGTGGGGAAAGGACCCTTTAGGTACAGCTGGTGGGAATGTAAACGAGTCCAGTCAGCATGGAGGTTTAAAAAAGAAATTAAAAATGATGATCCATACAACCCAGCCTTTCCACTCTGAAGTATTTAACCCACGTATTTCAAACTAACAAATTGCAGAGCTACTTCCATATCAGTGTTCACTGAGGTACTATTTACAATAGATGGAATTAATCTAGGTGCATATGTATATATGTTTGTGTGTATGTATATATGAAATGTATATATATGAAATGGAAATTGAAGGAAATTGAAGAAAAACAAAATCATACCATGTGTAAGAAAATACATGCAACTGAACTTAATCATATACTGTTTTCCTTTGCTTGTAGTTCTTACATTTTATATAGACACATAAAATCATTCATAGATATGATATAAAAGGAAAAAGAAAACTTCTTAGGGAGACTAAGGGGACCAAGAGGGAAGAGAAAGGGAGACAGGGAGCATAGGGGAATTATTCTCTGCATATAATATAGACATATAAATATTTTAAATAAGCAAAACATCTAAAATATATCAATGAATTGAAATTGACAATATTTTTATGAACATGTGAACATTATGCCAGACAAAATGAGCCTGCATCTGTAGGTATGCTTTCTATGCAATATTATTTTTATTCAAGTACATACATTATTTCTAAAGTTAAATTATTATTTCCTTCAGGGATATTTTCATGTTCTATATGTACCAAATGTTACATATTAAAGATCAGAGCTGGTGGATGTGTGGTGAAATATAAAAAGCTGCAGGTATATTACATGAATAAGTAGCGAAGCTTAATTTAATGTTAATATTGAGTAAAAATATTTTTATAGGTTTATGAACTAGGAAAAGACTATGTAAAATATCTATTTCAGATGGGGAACAGTACAGAGAATTTTCTAAACAAACATTTCCCAACTTTTGTAATAAAGTTATCAGTGTAAGATATATTTGTGTATGGGGTGTATGTGTGTGTATGTATGTACGTGTGCACAAGCCTGCTTGTACAAGCATGCATACATACCATGCCGTTCATGTGAAGGTCAACGGATAACTTTCAAACATCACTGTTTTCCTTCCACCATGTGGGCTTGGGATTCAAACTCAGGTTGTGTCCTTACCATCTCAGTAGCCTTGGTTTTGTTTTGGTTTTTTGTTTGTTTTGTTTTTAGGATTCAAGGAAAAACATAGCTTGTACCCTGTAGATGTTGAGTTAATATTTGTTGAATGACTACATAGTTCTCAAACAGAAATCTCACTGTATAACTCTGTTCTTACAATCCCCCAGCTGAGACGGTCACCCGGAGAAGTCTGCTTCCCTGGAGGAAAGAGGGACCCAGGGGACATGGATGACACGGCCACTGCTCTCCGTGAAGCCCAGGAGGAGGTGGGGCTGCATCCCCACCAAGTGGAGGTGGTCTCTCACCTGGTGCCATATCTGATTGATGTAAGGACAGTCATGAGCCCTTCTGAGCTCCTAGGGGATTCTACATTGGTTCAAATGTAATTGCCAAGAGCACTATGCACAGAGCCGGGATAACTGGGTCCTCGTGTAGACTTTGCCCTTCACTGAACTCTGTGGCCGTGGGTAAGCCCCTCTCATTCCAGCCAGAAAGAAAGAGGGGAACTACCTCAATGGTTTTCAAATTGGGGGCCACGGAACACCGAGTGTACTCAGAATTGCCCCGACTCATGTATAGTTCACATGTACTTTTCTCCAGTACACATTTGAGAATTCAGTTGAAAAACAATATCCTATCGTACAGCATACTAAATGATATCTCTTTGTGGGGTGGGGAAGGGGCCCAGTGTTTGCTGTTTACCCTAATGTCAATCGTTTTGGTGCACACCTTGGGATAAAGAGCCTTCTTGTCAAAGAACTAGGGGGCTTTTTCTCCTCAGCCTCATCTGCATTTGATCGTCAGGTCTCCGTGGTGCTTGGGTCTGTGATTATTTCCCACACTTCATCTTATCATGACCCTGGCAGTTTTAACCTATACTGGATGGTCTTCCATTTAGGTTCCTCCTGGCAAAGGTCTTCATAAAAAGACTTTATTTTTATTCATGCTTATGCGGATGGTGATGAATGTGCCTGCAGGATCCTTCCAAGGCCAAAAGATGGTGTCAACTCCAAACTAGGGGTTGGGAGCCACTTGATACAGACGCCGAGAACTCGAAGGCCGGTCCACTGCAAAAGCAGCATGTGCTCTTCATAGCTGAGCTAGCTCTCCATGCCCCGGGCTCCTCATAGTTAGACTAGGGTCACAATTTGGCAGTACATGATCATGTGACAAGCTGCCTAAAAACTGCCAGTGTGTGTCACCGCATTCCTGTGTGAGTCAGGACCTTCTTACCCGATAAGCCAAACAGCATCATCAAACCTGGAGCCGGGATAACCGGTTCTCATTGGCTAGCAAAGTCACTGTTGTGCGAACGGACTTTAGGACTCACTGGTTGGTTTTAGTCTGTGTGCCAGCATTATTTGATCAGTATAAAGGTACGATAGCCCTCTAAATTCTTGCCCAGAATGATGACAGATTAGTAGTCATCTGTTCTCATGGCCCCGATCCCAGCATCTTCCATGGTTAATGCCTGACACAGCTGTGGTGCATTCATTGGTCACAACCAGGAAACAATGTTAAAACATTATTATGAGCTAAACCCACGCGTTCTTTACTACTCTTCCTATTGTCTTCCCTTCTGCCCTTGACCCCATCCTGCACACCAGGTTGTGTTGTCGGCTCTCTTAGTCCTTGTGACGGTTTCTCCTACTGCGCTCATTATGACTATGGCAGCGTCAAGGTTTACCATCCATGTATTTGATTCAGCATCCTTGAATTTGAGTGTCACTGATATTTTCCTCATAGTTGATATAGTTCCTCATAGCTGGTGCCATGGTTTAAGTGAGGAACACTACAGGATGGGGTGTCCTTCTCATAGAACCACAGAACTAAATATAGATATTTTAAATATTCTCTGCCATGGAATTTCAGGCAAAATGTATATTAAAGCAATACTACCCCAAGTGGAGCATCTCTGTTACATGGGGGACAGGAAATTGTGTCAGGAACACCCCTACCCCTTGGCTCACCTTGTACCACGTACAAGGTCTTTCCTTTCCTAGCAGCGGCAATGTGTTTAGTCTTGGGAACAGGGCATTGCTATAGTTTGTAATATGTGGATTTTGGTTTCTGCTTTCAGAATGATGCACTGATAACCCCTGTGGTGGGTTTTCTAGACCACAACTTCCAGGCCCAGCCTAACGCTGATGAAGTTAAGGATGTGTTCCTCATGCCTTTGGACTATTTCCTGCACCCCCAAGTCTACTACCAGAACCACTTCACACACTCTGGCCACCATATCGTGATTCACTGCTTTGAGTATACAAACCCCGAAACCGGGGTGAAGTACCTAGTCAAGGGAATGACTTCAAAACTGGCTGTGCTGGTTGCCTTAATTATCTTGGAAAAAAGGCCCTCCTTTGACATTGAGTTTGATCTCAATGACTTGATACCATCTTGTGAAAAGACCTTCCTTCGTAGATTGTCTTCAAGCAAGTTGTGAAGGTGCCAGCACCCAGGAGAACATCCCTTAGGTTCTGGTGTGAGCGTCTCTGCTCAGAACAATAATGTCAGCAAGTGGAACCCAACAGGCGTGAACAGTCTTCCTGCAACAGGCATGAACAGTCTTCCTCCAACAGGCGTGAACAGTCTTCCTGCAACAGGCGTGAACAGTCTTCCTCCAACAGGTGTGAACAGTCTTCCTCCAACAGGCGTGAACAGTCTTCCTGCAGTGTGCACATAAAGGGTCTGCCTGGGTTCCAGGTGCCTTTTTTTTTAAATCTAAAACACTAAAAGTCTTTCAAAACTGGAAAAATGCTTTCCCAGGGCAGTATAATTTTACCCACAATGCCAATATCTAGCTATTTTAGGGGTATCTGGCACATAGTAGGCAATTAATAAACATTTGTTGAATATATGACTTGCAATGCTTATATTAAAGTATTTAAAATACATTTTACATCCATCATTTGCCATGACAGAAACTTCTGGCTAACCATTCAAAGCTACGCACTTGGGATGAGGGAGATAACTCCACCAACATAGTACCTGTCTTGTAAGCATAAGGATCTGAGTTCGATCCCCATCACCCGTGAAAAATGACTCAGGTGTGGTGGTATACATTTGTAATCCCAGCGCTGGGACACAGTACCAGGAAGCTCTGAGGTTTACTGTTCAGGCAGCCTACCCTCCTTGGCAAGCTCTAAGCCAATGAGAGAGTCCCTGTTCTTAAAAAAAAAAAAAATGTTGGCCGTGCCTGAGGAGTGACACCTGAGGTGGTCCTCTGAGCTCCACACACATGTGCACACATGTACACACATACGTGTACACACATACATGCACACACACACACACACACATGCACACACTTTACTTTGATTCTATGACAGTCGAGTTTAAGATGGGGCAGCAGACTCTCCAGGATATTTTGCCATTAAATGGGCCCTTGGGATTTAGTTTGGGGCAATGTGATGTAGGGGAAAGATGACTTACAGGTCACGTTCAGTTTAAGAGAGAAGACAGCTCCCCTGGAGCCCCACTTTCTGTCTTCTGTGAGCTACAGCACGGATGTATCTACAAACCAACCATGACCAGGTAGTGGTGCGGGAGAATTGTCTATATTCTGTCAATCATGTTTTAAATAAATGCTGATTGGCCAGGCAGGGAGTATAGGCGGGAAAACCAGACAGGAAGTAGAGTGGAGAACAGGAGAATTTGGGAAGCAGGAAGCTCCCTTGGCATTCCTGCGCAGTCCATCTGAGAAGCAGGATGTAAGCTGCCCCGCTGAGAAAAGGTACCAGCCATGTGGCTGACATAGAATAAGTTACAAGAGCTAGTAAAAAGACTGAGATAATGGGCCAATCAGTTTATAACTTAATATAGACTCTCTGTGTGATTTTCTTTGGGGCTTGCCGGCTATGGGGTACCGGGCGGGACAGAAACCCCAACGAGCCAGTCCTCATGCTACAAGGTAGACGCTGGGAGGCCCAGCTATCTCTGTGCTCCACAACATTACAACATGGACAGCCCCTCCCCTCCACACACATACACACACATGCATAGAAGGTGCCCTGCCTCTAGGCCTGGATGCCTGACTTATCTCTAGTATGACCCTGGGTGCAGTTCCAAGCAGAAACTTTCCCTCTGCTACCCGTATGGTAATTAGACATGTACTAGGAACATTACGATGGGTCCATGCTTCCAGAGATGATAACTACGACTTGTACTAGGAGCTTTCTGATAGGAGTGTGCCATTTAGTGCAAATTAGATGATTCCCCAGCTACCACCCCTAATCCTATATATTCTCTCTTCTCTGGAATAAAGTTGAACAGATGGACTAAAGCTGTCTCCCAGAGAGCTAGCTCTGTCGTGCTCACGGGCCATACAAAGATCTCTGACATTGCTTCTGCCTCCATCCTCATGGATTGGTGGTCAACAGGCCATGAGGAAAGAAAGGACGCCCCCCCCCACACACACACAACACACTGGTAAATGAAGAAAATTCCTAAGGGAATGGCAGAATGCAAAGACTGGTCAGCTCCTGGCTCTCTGAGTGACTCTGTGAAGCAAAACAACCCTTCAAATTGAGCAGTTGACGGAGGTCAGTGATGGAAGACAGTAATAAAATTCTGTCATCTTTCTGCATTGTAATTTTGGGCGCTTTCATTGCAGTATTGCTGCAACCCTAAATAATATACTGTAATACTTGAATATGACAAGTTGAGTATTCGCCCAAGCTCAATGGATTGCAAGCAAGATTGACATCCCAGCTCTGACTCTTGATGTGAAAAATTCTGTCATGTGCACTGAATGTCATAGGCACAGGGGCACAGGAGGGGGCAGGTGGCAGACACCCAAAGCAGCTTAAACAGATGAGCAGGAGAGGCCGATGTGCCTCCAAATACATCCAGTCATCTCCCAATATGTTGATAGCTAATAAAACACCAATTTCAAACACAAACCCTAAATCAGAAAGACAAGCATTCCAAACTGCATGCCTTGAGATCTACTGCCTTCTCCATGGTCACCGCCATGCACCATGCTTCAGTGCCAGCAGGGATTTCTTTGTTTAATTAGGATATTAACTGTGCCAAGGTCAGAGAGGCTGGCAAGTGAAGCCCTATCACCACAACTCTACGATGCTAATTTCACATCCTACTGAGTAGTATTATTAGATTTTCATAACTATAACTGAAAATCTGATGCCCACACTAAACAGCGCCAATCTGCGAGGGAAGTGTCCATTGCTGCTGAGGTTTATTTCCCGCTCCCCTACTCCCCTCCCCCCCCCCCGCGCGCAAGTTGGCAGAGGCAAATACCCAGTCCACTGCTTTATGGCCATAAGTGTTTAAATGGTGCAAATCTGGATCCAACCAGGAAAGCAGATGTTGGGTGATCATCCCCATTAACATTCTGTAACGAGCCCTGCATGAGCAGGCCAGAGCCGTTTCTGAACAATCACAGAGGCATTTGCAAATGCGTATTTACAATCTGACAGCAGTGTAATTGCTGGGAAGATACCTGACCTCTCTGGCGGTGCAGAAAGCCTCCCCTCACACTGTTCGTGGATGTGAACGACATGGACCTTGCTTGCTTTCTGAAAGGAGCCGGAGCCGCTGAACTCTGCAACCTGAAGACACCCCAGCTAGAGTGCTGGCTCTTTACTGATAGCTGCATGATGGTCCTGGTCTTTTATTAATTACAAGTATTTCAGGGTTCTGATTAAATATCCAATCTAGATGAAATCAAAAGAAGTTGTTGGAAGCTGGAGAGAGAGCTTAGTGAACCTAAGCTCTATACTTAGAACCCATGATTTTAAAAAGCTAGGCATGGTGGCACTGGTTTGTTATTCCAGGACTAAGGAGATGGGAGAAGGAAGAGCCTCCTGAGGCTCACCGACAACCAGCATAATGAACTGGGCAGACTCGAGCCACTGAAAGACCTTGTTCAAAATATAAGGTGGACTGGGGAGATGGTTCAGTTGGTCAAGTTTTGCTGCCCAAACATAAGGACCCAAGTGTAGATCCCCAGAATCCATGTAAAACTTGGGCATAGCAGGTACAAGTTTGTAATCCTGGTGCTGTGGTAGAAACAAGTGGACGCCAGGGGCTTGCTTGCCAGGCAATCTAGTTGAAATGATGACCTTCAGGTTCAGTGAGAGACCACCGAAAAATAAAACATTAGTGATTGCAAAAGACATGCTGAGGTTTGTTCCTGGCTGCCCACGTGCAGTCATGTGGGGTGATTGCACCTGAACATACTCCATCACACCATGCCCATAAACACACAAAGATGGATGACAATCACATAAGAAATGATGCGTGAGGCTTTTCTCTGGCCTCCACATACATGTGTCTATGT
>JAQHUG010000082.1:2307806-2319289 GCA_028555095.1 Dicrostonyx torquatus
TTTTCAGTCTCAGGAGGTCCCATTTATTAATTGTTTCTCTCAGTGTCTGTGCTGCTGGGTTTCTATTTAGGAAGTGGTTCCCTGTGCCAATGCGTTCAAGTGTACTTCCCACTTTCTCCTCTGTAAGGTTCAGTGTGGCTGGTTTTATGGAGGTCTTTGATCCATTTGGGCTTGGAGTTTTGTGCATGGTGATAGAAATGGATCTATTTTTATTCTTCTACATATTGATATCCAGTTATGCCAGCACCATTTGTTAAATATCAAGCATAAGTTTTAGCCACACAATACACTTGTCTATGCTGAGAAAGTCTTACTCTGACATCATTCTATTGTATATGCACATTTTAATTTCCTATATTCTACAAATCTGTTATTTTGAGTACTTATTCGTGTTTCCCTTTATTGCTCACCCTACAATACAATCTCTGTGAACAGGGCAACCTTTTATTATATTTTATTTTCTGTGAAGAATGTAAATAGTCCATAAATGGATAAATGAGCTGGAATTTATTTTATGAAACTAGGTCAAAGTTGTTTGCAATAAAGAAGTAACTCCTTATAATATTGAAATCATATTAATAATTAGGTAAAAATTATTCCTAAACACTATGGCTTTTATTCTTACTCTTTAAAAATATATTAGCTGGGCCTGGTGGATGTTGAAGTTGGACTTTCTGTTCCGTTCTGTTGATCACTCATGTGACAGGCATGAGATGTGACTAGTCACTGAAGCCACGTTGAGCCATTTAGAAAATGTGGTTTTTAAAACAATAAAACATTTGTTTTAGGAGAAGAGTTTTTTAATTTGAAAATGTCCCTTTTCTTTTATTTAAAACTATATCAAGTATTCTATTATAGTGCTGTTTAATATGTAATCTGTATTGCTATAAATAAAGTTTTGTTTTAAAAAAAATATTAGCTAGATGTGGATGAACTTAAGAACTCCAGGACTTGGGAAAGCCGTGGCGAGAAGGATTACCACAGATTAGAGGGTGGACTTGGCTATTTAGTGTAGATGTAGAGGCAGTGTGAGCCTTTGGCTCTAAAAGCTAAAGTGATATATAGATAGATCATTCGCTCCAACCTGGGCTGATTTTATAACCTTTTGTGTATCATTACATTTTATATTTTCAATGCATTTTTCTGGAACCAAAGATATTTTATTCATCCTATTGATCCTCCCTCTCTTTTTGTACACAGTGGGAAAAACCAAAGACATCAAAAAACTTACAAAATGGTTTTTAGAATTACAGAATATAGAAAAACCTATGTACCCATTATTGTCAAGCATTTTGTTTTGTTTTGTTTGTTTTGTTATTGTTGCTTGAGATGGGGTTCTTTGTGTAACAGTTCTGGCTGTTCTGGAACTCACTTTTAGACCATGTTGGCCTCAAACTCACAGAGATCCACCTGCCTCTGCCTCCCATGTGCTGAGATTAAAGATGTGTGCCACACCTTTGGCAAGTAATTTTATATGTGTCTCTGTCATTGGAAGAATAGTTGCCAAACTGCTAAGCGTTACCAAGACAGGTCCTGGGATCATGACCGTCCTTTATGTTGTTTGGGGCTTTGTGGGTTTTTCTCATTTCCCACTTCCTCGCTTTCTCAAAATGTTTATGCATTGATTTGATAGAAAAAAATAACTTTTAAAAACAGGAATTTTCAAATGTTAAAATACAGAAGGACTTGGTGTTTGAGCATGAAAGACAGAAATTCTAACCTCTAGATTTAAAATTGCATAGTCATATGTTCTGGGGGAGACACTGTAAAGTGCAAGTCTCTCAACAGTGTGCAGCGGGGCTGACCATTCCAGTCCTGTACCTGAGATCATAAAGCAGCTAAATTACGAATCAGAGCAGCCTGGGAGAGAGCTCACTTGGCAGAGTGTTTACCCAGCAAGCACCAGGCATTAAACCAGGCCTATTGATCTGTGATTGCAGCAATCAGAAGGCAGCCCTAAGAATATAAGAAGTTCATGGGCATCTTTCCCTCCAGTTAGTTTGAGAGAAAAAGCAGAGCGAGCACTAGATCAATGTACATTATTGTGAATCTCCATCCTCTGTCTTCTTTTAGATGTCACTTGAGAATGGGCGTGGCCTGAAGAAGGCGTGAACAGTCACCTGACCCGTGTGGGCGGAGGAAGATTTTTAGAATCCGTGCTCCGCTGAAGCATGCGCTCCGAGTTTGCTGTTAGCAATCTCCAAAATGAGAAGCAATGCCTTGGGAGGCGGAGATTCTGATGGCTTTTTTAGTTATAATATTTTCTCGAAGTAATCACATTTAGCCACAGTCTAAATGTTTGTATCGGGACACGTGAAATTGTCAAGCGTTCATCCTCTCAGTCCTGTTCCTCTAAAGTAGCCCTCGCACAAAAGGAAAGGAAACAAGAATTCAAATTCTGAATCCCTAATTCTCAGCGCGTGAATCCAGCTGAGGTGACCAAGTCTTTCACGCGTGGCTTTATCTGTCTGGGTAACATCATAATGGAATTATCACGTATACAAGCCCATGCTTCCTTTGCTCTTCCTCTTTCCTTGCTCCTCACCCATCCCCAATCGCACTGTGGTACCTCACTGTGTCTTCGGTTCACTTCTCTGCAGTATAAAATTGTCCATAAAGGAAACACTGGAGAAGTCTGGGGCTTTCTGTGTGCCAAAATGATGTGTGGAGCAGTGTTCTCCCCTCCTGAGTCTCTATTTTCATCGGTTAGTGTCCATGGAACAGAGCCACGCACTTAGGAACCAGCGAAGTCCAGGCATGTCAGAACTTAGAGGGGCCTCTGCTACAAATCTGTTATGAAGAGGACACAGGCTGCCTAGGAAAATATCCATCGAGGAGTGTAACATGAGGGTCCTGCTCATTGGGGTTTGTGTCCCACCCGGTACCCCACAGCTGGCAAGCCCCAAAGAAAATCACACAGAGAGTCTACATTAGGTTATTAACTGATTGGTCCATTATCTCAGGCTTCTTACTAGCTATTATAACTTATATTAACCCATCTATGTTAGCCACATGGCTCGGTACCTTTTCTCAGCTGGGCAGCTTACATTGTTGCCTCCTTGGTGGTCTGCGCAGGAATGCCAGGGAACCTTCCTGCTTTCCAGAGGTTCTCATCGCCCTGCCTCTACTTCCTGTCTGGTTGTCCTGCCTATACTTCCTACCTGGCCAATCACCATTTATTTAAAACATGATTGACAGAAACAGACAAGTCTCCCACACCAGAGGAGGTCTATAACTCTGGGTAGAACCTGGGAGTAAGCAACACCTTTTGGTTCAGCAAAGACTGGTGATGTGAGTTTTCTCTGCTGCTTTGTAGACCCAACCTTAGCAGATAGGTTTCTTCCTAGAACTGCAAGTCTGAACCCCTCCCTGAAGGTTCTTGTTTTTGCCCCCTTGTCTTATTTCCACTGCTCACTTGTCTCAAGCAGTGTTGATGTACAGTAGCAAGACCATCAGCCCCTAAGATTGGCTCCTTGAGAATGGAAACTTGAAATTATGAAAAGTGACTGGTCTGCTCCTGCGGTAGAGTAGCTACATCTGCTGTGTATGACATGACCGTCTGCACCATGGAGAAGGGATTACTGACAACCTGTAGAATATGGTGGCCCTGCAGTCCTGGCAAGGAACTAAGCAGAACTTGGTAGCTGATGTCAGCACAGCTGATAGGAATGGTAATAAAGCTGCCAACACTGCCCCTTAGGAGGTGGGGAAGGTCAACAGATCCTCACCTAAGATTCTAGCCCTGCACCTAACTGTACTCATTGTGGGAAAGGATGTGCTGGAGTACAGAGAAGGTGGAAGTTTGGCTGGGGGTTTGGAACCTTTGTCCAACTCTCTATAAACTGTCATTGTTAAGCCGTTGAGAGTGTTCGGCCATGCCGGGCGGTGGTGGTGCACGCCTTTAATCCCAGCACTTGAGAGGCAGAGGCAGGCGGATCTCTGAGTTCGAGACCAGCCTGGTTTACAAGAGCTAGTTCCAGGACTGACTCCAAAGCTGCAGAGAAACCCTGTCTCAAAAAAACAAAAAAAAAAGAGAGAGAGAGAAAGTGTTCAGCCATGCAAGCTGCCTTTGAGTCATCCAAGCAACGGCAAATAACCTCCTAAACGTGTCTGTTTAACAAGTGGGGCTTGGCTGGACCCTTCCTTCGGTCTGTTGGTGCCTTGGCTGGGATGAAAAGATATTGCATCTTCCCAGAGAAAGCCATGTGACAGCTTGACAGTTTCAAGTGTCCCAATATGAGCATATGGATATAGAGTGTGACTAATTGCAAGCGAGTATTTGGAAAAAATATTATGACTAAATATTATTACTAAAGTAATTGTGTTTAAGCTAACACAAAACATGGAATGCATGTTTTTATTCTGCACATGAATTCTAAAGATCTTCGTACTTTGCTCCCAAGGATCTGTGTGCCCACGATGTCCTCTTCCACCCACTGCTATTGTAAAGTGTGGTCTAAAAGAAAACAAATAACAAACAAAATGAACGGTAATATACATTTATGTAGTGCTTGGCTCTGTGGCTTCATCCCCTTCCCCCCTAAACTCACTGTGTAGGCAAGCGTTTCCTTGTATTTCTGATACGCTTGCCTTTACCTCCTGGGTGCAGGCATAACAGGTTTGGGCCAATATGTTGGGCTTATGCAGAGCAGGAATGGAGCACTCGGTACTTTTTCTGCCAGCTGAGCTCTCTCCTCCACCACCTCTGGTTCTTAGTAGTTCGTATAATCAGGTACAAGACTGAAACAGCCCTGTTGTATGCTGTAAAGTGGGTTACCGAATTTCAGTGTCTCCCCAGGGCCATAAGGTTATTCAAATGAGGATTGTTGTTGCTAAATATATAGTTTCTTTTGGCTTCTAGGGCCAGGGACTCTAAGGACCAGACCCTCTTTGTCCCTTACAGATACCCCATTCCACTGATATTCAAGTCTCTTATATAGGATCATAGGATTTGCATATCACCCACCCAAAGTCTCTCAAGTTTTTTGTTAGAATACTTACAACATCTGGTGATGGTCAATTTAAGCTACCAACTTGATCCAACCTAGAGTCGCCTGCAAAGAGAGTCTCCACGAGGGTTTGTCCACTCATTGACCCATTGGCTCAGGGTCATGTGTTTGGGGAATTATCTTGAGTCTCTTCATTGATGCAGAAATACCCCCCCCATATTCTGGTAGTGGCCCAGATTTTTAAAACAACAAAAAGAAAACTTTTTACTTTTATGCTTACATCGCCTTCACTCTAGCTGGTGAGTTAATCTATTCTATTGCTGCTGCTGCTGACAATGACAATGACAGTGATGATGATGATGATGGTGATGATGACGATGATGATGATGATGATTCCTTTGCTATCACCAGCTTCTGCAGGCTTCAGATGTCCACTGAAGACCAGCAGCTCTCTAGGTATTCTCTAGACCTTCAGTGCCAGATTGGGATAGCAGAGGCCTCCGGCTTCATGGAATGCGTGAAACCAGCTTCTTGGCTTCTTCAGTGTGGGACAGCCATTGCTGATTGCCAAAACTACCAATCTAATAAACCTAATCATCCAATCTAATAAATCTCCATCAGTATATATTCCTACCATCTGCTTTGTTCCCCTGGAAGACCCTGATGAATGCAGCACCTAATACACTGTAAATGCCATTTAAATAGTTATTACGCTGTATTATTTAGGGAAAAATAGCATGGAGTCTCTATACATACTCAACGGACACATTTTAAAACCTATTTTCAATCCATAGCTAGGAGAACTCACAAAAGCAGGCCACAGAGATGGCGGGGACTGTTGTTACATGAGTCCCATTTGTGACAAAAGTTTGCCACCAAAGGTGGCAGCATTTGTTTGCTTTCTGTTGCTATGATAAACACCAGGATCAAAAGCAACTTAGGAAGTAAAGGGTTTGTTTCATCTTACAACTCCCAGGCCACAATTCATCACTGAAAGGAGTCAGGACAAGATCTCAAGGCAGGAACCTGGAGGCAGGAATTGAGGTAGAGACCACAGAAGACTACTGCTTACTGGCTTGCTGCTCCTCATGGTTTATTCAGCTTGGTTTTTGTTGTTGTTGTTGTTGTTGTTGTTTTTCGTTTTTGTTTTGTTTTGGTACAACTCACAACCACCTTCTTAGGGCTGGTACCGCCTCTAGTGGGCTGGGCCCTCTCACACCAGTCATTAATCGAGAAAACATCCCACAGACCCTCAGACTTGTCAACAGGCCAATCTAATGAAGGCCCTTTCCCAACTAAGGATTCTTCTTTGCCTATGACTCTAGTTGGTGTTGACAAGAAAACTAACCAGCCCAGAAGCCTTGCACCCAATGCATGTCTCACAACACCGCTGTCTGAGTTTCTCCTCCTGGAACCCAGTGCTGCTTGCGTAGCCTCTGCCATGGCAGTACAGACATGTCGAAGGAAGCCATAGAAGTGGGGCGCTACTCTACCAGTTAACTCCCAGAATTCTAGGCCACACGAAGTTCAGAAGACCTCGAGGAGTGACATGAAGAGAAGGCAACGCTAAACGACGAGCAGACGACAGAACGGAAACTGCCCGCCAAAGAATTCCATCCTTTCCTCTTGTCACCACAGGCAACCAAACCAGTGTGCCACGTTCGTCTTCCAGCTAACAGCACGTCGAGAGATAAGCTCACTAATGAGTGTTTGCATTCGGAACATGAGACCGTGGATGCTTGCAGGGCACACCGCAAGGCCTAAACTGCTGCCTCTGCTCAGCTTGTCCTGAGAAATTAAAGTTGCGGTTCTTACACTGACGTCATCAAATAAATTGTCTTGGCTGTGAAGATTTACTCGGACCTCGGGGATAGCTAAAAGTATACAATTAAATGGTCTCAATCCTACTCACATTTTTGCAGCGAACCATTCCCATATACAATTTTCACTCTCTTGCTCTGCTGCTGAATCCGGCTGAGTTAATGAGAAATGAACCATGCTGTGTATTATTTATTTTTTGGATTATCCCCCAAACGCCCTCAAGTTTGATCAATAAAAATGAAACCTTCAAGGGGCCAACATTTCAAAAAAGCAATACCGAAAGCACTTGGAAGATACAATTCTCTCGGCTGATTTAAAGTCCAAAGAAATGAATCCGCCCTCCCCCCTTCCCACTGACTTATCCACAGAAGTGGTTCTCCAAGGGGGATAAAGATGAACGGCAGCAGACTCCGCTTTTTGAGAATCTGCCAGTTCAAATAAGGACTCCGTTGATCCCACAATGCTCTGAAGTACAGAATCATAATCACAGACACCAGTTCTAAAGAAGTACCGGTACCGAGCTAACGCATAGGCACACCGATTATTGCCCAAACCCTGATTAACAATTAAAGTTTTATTAGCACACAGCCCTGTAAAGTCAAGAGCTACAGGACCCTGTGCCCTGAAAAGCTTAAAACTTGAAAAGACCCTATCATGTTTCAAGCAAAATTATGGCTATTCACTGTCTTCAGTTGTGTATCCACTGAGGGGCCCACCAGGCTCCAACAGTAGTTATAAACCCCTGAACACACAGATGATACAGGCCAAACCCTATGTGTTTTGGTCTGGAACGATGGCTTAGTGGGCAAAGCACTGGTTGCTTTTTCAGAGGACCTGGGTTTGTTTCTCAGCACCCACATGGTGGGACTCCAACTCCAGGGAATCTGACCCCATTTCCTGACCTCTACAGATACCTATACAGATATAGAATAGAGGCAGGAATACAGTATAATCACATGTGCACGTAAAACACACATGCAGATAATATAGCTAAATCTTAAAAAAAAAATTAAACTCCCATGGGTCTCAAACCAAAATAAACTGTTGGAAAGGGACTTGTAAGGAGAAGGGGTTAGCAAGATTGGGAAGGAGACCCAGAGAGGGTGGGAAAATTACAGGAATATGAGTGTACTTCAGACAAGTGTGAAGCTATCAAAAGACAAGAGTTTAAAAATGAAAAAAGATATTATTATTGCTGTAATAAAAATACATTACTGTGGATGTCAACAATAAAAATATTCACCATCTGTCCCTTAACTGAAAAAGCTTGCTAAACTCTCATCTAGATGACTTTCTAGACTTTTTATATCTCACCCTCAGTGCTGAAGAGATGGCTCAGTTGTTAAGAGAGCTTACTGCTTCCACAGATGGTGGAGGTTCAGTTCCCATCACCCATATTGGGTGGCTCACAGCCTCTTGTAACTCCAGTTGCAGGAGGTCTGGCGCCCTCTTCTGGGCTCTGTGGGTACTGCACAAACATAGTGCATATAAATTCGTGCAGGCACATGCACATGAAAAAATGCTAAATATTTTCTTTAACCTCCATCAACAATCAAGAGGTGTGATTGTCATTCCCATTCTACAAACGGTGAAACAAGAATGCATAGGGTTCTGAATTCCTCTAAGGAAAGGAAGGTCTCAATACACTTCTTACAAGTTGTAGAATTTACACATTTAATGAATCTGCAGTGCTTTCTCCCTAAAGCTACTACTCCATGGCCCTTCCTTCCTTCCAGGTAATCTCTGCTGTCAGATATTCTTTTAATTCAGGCTGGGGAACCAAAATAGGACCCTCCATCAGGTGGATTGGTAGGCAGTGAGTGGCGTGCAGGAGGAGCTAGTGGGAGGGAGGGTCCTTCTGTGGTCCATGTTGTATAAATACCAGCCAGCAGTCAAAGATCCTACCCATGACACGAGAGCTTTTCTGCTCAAACTTTGTATTTCCTTTCTCCTGATCTCTGAAAATCTGATTAACTTAGGAAAAATTCAAGGATATCCCTACTGTTTCTATGCTACAAAATGTACTGCTATGCTCTTTGCCTCTGGTGTGGACCTTCTGAAAGACCCCCGCACCAGTTTGACAGCTTTAGCAGCAGTAATGCCATAATTCAGCAAGGCTTGAGACTAGCAATACCCCCAGGCTGAAAGACACCCCCACACCCCCTCCTCTCAAGCCCTAGATAAGAACACCAGCCAAGCCACAAGATATCTATGGTCTGACATCTGGAGGCCAAGTCACTCTGTTCTACGAGAACAGGAGATAGCTGAAGGCCAGGCCTAACAGAAAACACCAGATGTCCCTAAACAAGGACAGAGCTGACGTGTTTGAGTCTGAGTCAGGTCCACCCTCGAACCCTGTAACTATGCATCAGCTTTTTGCTGTTTTAGGGTTATAAATACCAGTTCGGGACTCTAGATGACATGCTCTGCTTCCGAATGCAGTAGCATCCATGGACTCCATGTAATAAAAACCTCTTGCCTTTGCATCCAGTGATTGTTTTCATGTTGGTGTCTCGGCGGCGGTCAATTCACTGATAAAGGCACCCAGGGCCCTTGGCTTGGGGCCTGGGGTCTTTCACATCTTGGTGACTCATAAGACAAGTGAGGGCATCACTAAAATTTGACCAACTTTATTATTGAAGACCTACTAAGTATGAAAATAAGAGACACCGGTATTATAGGCTTTACAATGCCACTCATCCAAACATTTAATGGCAAGGGGCCAATCCTTCAAGGGTCTGTATCTTCATAACTTATTGAATCCTACATGTTTTCTAAGTGTCCTGTCTCCCAGTTCTATTAACCTAAAGCTTTATGGATTTAGTTTCTAGCACATGACATTCTGATGGACACAGTCAAACCATGGCACAGGACTCTGTGGCAAATGTACCTAAATTCACTGTATTACCCTGATGCAAATAAGCCCAAAAATCCATTAAGGACCTATGGCACACACTTTGACTCTGAGAGGATCAGCCACTCCAGGGAGGTTGGCATGATAGGAACTGTGTGTGGGTTCATTCTGATCTTTTACCACTCCCTCCGCATTAATAGAAAGATTCCCACGCTACAGATGAGGACACTCACTAAGGCCACAAAGCTGGTGATGGATCAGGGAGGGAGGTGGGGACCCACCCCTTTTTAAACAAGTAAAGCTATAACTGTTCTATCTGATTCTGGACCTGGGTGCTCCCTGTCTTGCCTCTGTTCCTGTTCCTTGGACATCCTAAATGCCTTTCTTTTCTATGGTTGTGAGATCTTCCTCAGCCAAGTTTCTAGAACCACATTCCTCATTTGGTGTCTCCTCCCTGCATCTACAAAGTTACCGGCATAGAATCTAGCTTCAGGCTTCATAGCTCCATGTTACTACTGTAAGTACAAACACTTGTGATTGTACGCTCTGAACTCCATCACTATATGTAGACTTTTAAACCTATCTGCAAAATTCCTCATAAAGTATGTCCTGTGGGTTCCAGTGGCTAGGATTTAGCTGTTAGGCTACAAAGCATGCACAGCTTAGGTCTCCAGTTTGGCACTTAGTTGATTGAAATTTTATTAATTTGGTGGGTGTCACAATTAATATATTCCCATCTGGAAATGACATCATGGAAAAAGAAAGTAAATAACTTCACTGTAATCTATCATAATCCAATATTAATGAACATACCCCTCGGGTTAATTTCCAATGGACAGAAGTAATTAACCTTAAAGACTTCACAAAGGAGGAGAGCTGAGTTCCGAAAAAAAAAAGTGATAAGAAACCTGACAAGTGACCTCATCCTGGAGAGATGGTCTAAGAAGTGGGAAGAGCTGTACAAAGAAGCATCAAAGAGCACAGGTCTTGTACAAAGGCCACTTAGGGAGCAGAAGGAATTGGGAGGGAGAAGGTGGGTGCAAAGCCAGGGAAACCAGACTTACTGAGTCCCACTAGGAAAGGCTTTCAACACCTCCCTGAAGATGCTAGGGGTTCATTCTGCAGATAATAAGCAGCCATCAAAGGGTTAAAGTTTGGGATTGACCAAACCAGAGCCATATTGAAGAAAGACCATTCTGGTGGCTGCCAGGGGGCTGTTCTTCAAAAGCTCAGCACAACTGACTTAACTTGCAGCTCAGTGTAGGTTTGCATAGGTTTCTGTCCAGTCGCTCCTACATGCACCATCTTTGAACTGCTGGAAAAAAAGAAGGGAAAAGAGATTCTGTTCCAAGCGGATGCCACTGTGGTCTGAGCTAGAGGGACAGCTATTCGGCGGTAACCAGAATGCCAGTTACTATGCCAATGCTTTTTAAACAGAGAAGGGGTACCAGAATGAAAGGGCATGGGAGCATGTCTGGAAGGTACTTTGACTCCTTTGTAACGAATTGGGTCTGTTCTCTGCTCAGTATCTCAAAAACCAGAAAGTTTGTTCTGGTGGTAATCATCTGCCAGTGTGATGGACATCTCTAGACAGTTGGGAGGTGAACAGGACTCAGAAGCATGAGCCTGTTCAATCCTTCAGTTGTCTGAGATCAGAGGACCCCTGGTTAATGCAGACAGACAGATTTGGGTCCTTCTGTCTTGTTAAGAGACAGAAATGACAGTGAAAAAGACAACAATGATGACAGTGACCGTTCTGCCACTCACCATGTGTGCAGCATTGACTTCGCCTATATTACCTTTAGTTGTAGGATAGAACAAAGTTGTCCTCTGAACTCTACTCATGCCATGGCTCGCTC
>JAQHUG010000082.1:2328197-2342867 GCA_028555095.1 Dicrostonyx torquatus
AGTCAAATAGACCCTTTCCTCCCGCAGATTGCTTGCTTTGAGTGTTTCCTTCACAGCAGCCAAAAGAAAACTAGAGCACATGCCGACCAATACCCGTGATGGCTTCATCCGCTTCTTCAAAGACATTCCTGGGTATTTGCAGACTCAACTGCAGATTACATTTTGATCTCCGTCCTTCCTGAATTTGAATAGAAGACTCAAAACATACCAAAGGTAGGTATTTCAACTATCTCAAGGAAAGTGATTTCTGTGACCTTGAACTTACTGTAGCTCTCATCATTTCTGAGAAGTGCCACCCTTCAGAAAATGTAGAGGAGCCAGGTATACATCCCAGTTTTGTCATGGAATTGTTTTGTGGCCTTAGGCAAGGGACTCAGTCTCTCTGGATCATACGCTCATCAAGTTGGGATAAAATCTTCCTGATGGGAGTTCTGTAGAACTAAATGCGACAGCATACAAGAAGGACAGGTTGGTATAGCTCTAACAAATGGGGACAAAAATGTCACTTTCATTTCTCTGCATAACATCCAATCTAACAATAGCCATCCACATACAACATACAATGAAAAATACAATCCACCCACCGCACCATCCACAGGTGCCACATCTGCGAAGTCAACCAACCACAGAGCCAAAAAGTTTCTTTGAAAATAATGACATCCACCCTCAAAGCATGCAGATTATTCTGTTGTTGCCGTTCCCTGAACAGTATGGCACGGTCTATTTGCTTGTATAGCATTTTTACTGCATTAGGTACTGGATGTCATCTAGAGATGATTGGGAGCTTATGGGAAGCTGTGCCCAGGTCACATACAAACACTATATCATTTTATATGAGGAGATTGGCCATCTGGGAATTTCAGTAGCTCAGGAAAAATTTAGAATCAGTTCTACACAGATACTGAGGGATGAGTGTGCAAAGCAACGAACGGGGTGTGCTAGAGTGATGGCTCAGCAGTCAGCGGCTTGCTGCTCTTGTGCAAGACGTGAGTTCAGGACCCAGAACCTATGTCAGATGGCTTACAACCTTCTATAACTCCAGCTCCCGGGGATCTGATGCACCTGTACTCATGTGGTGTGTATGCACACATGTGCACATGTATCCACGTGCACACACACACACACACACATACACACATACATTTAAAAAACAACAAAAAACGAAAATCTGCCTTAATTCCCCAGTCCATCAGAATGACATTAAATTCAACAGTCAGCCCCACTCCTACTGCTGAAAGTCTCCAAGACCCCCAAAATTCAGGATCCTTCTGGTTTTGGATAAATCCTTGAAGGAGGCATTCTCCTGATGTTTAGATAGGTTGAGAATTGTGGAGCATGGGTCTCAACTTGATTAACAGCTTCCTTCCACAGCCATTTTCTTCTGACATCTGTCATTCCTCCGAACACAAAGAACTAAGCAAGGTTGCCCGTCATTCGTGGACTCTGTGAGTCTTTCTCAGTTTGGGACACGTTCTCAATGCCCAACCTGAGCTGATCGTGTCTATTCTCCAGCCTCCGCGTATTCCAACCTGAGAACCCTTCCTTCTCTGGGAACATTTTCCACCACAATGGAAATATCCAGGCCAATGATCATAAATCCCCCAGCCCACTGGTGTGATTTATTCTACCTTAATACGATAATTGCATTCGTTGTCAAGAGCTAATGACGAAGTCAGAATAAACTGGGGCAGTGCACATCTGTGTTACTAGGCAGCCACCAAAGAAATGAAAAGAATCTCTGTGTGGTGATTATGGAACACTTTCGAGCAGATTTTGTTGTATAGAAAAGTGAAGCCCAGGAGAGGTAGGCACAGAAAGCTACCTCTTAGGGTAGGAGAGGAGAATAAAGGAAACGTGTCTATACACATGCTAATCTTTTCATTAGAAACACAAAGGAAAGACACAGAGCAATAAAGTTGGTTATTCCTGAAGGGTGAGTGGGAGGAAGAGGGTGGGTGATGCAGAGAACAGCGACCACTCATCTAGTATACCTTTCATATAGTTTTGTCTTCTGGGGGTACATTAATGATCCACATATCAAAAATAACATTAAGATTGTCACAGATGAGAAGAGTGGTGTAATTGTCAGCTTAACATCACTTTCCTTACACAGGGTCAAGGTGAGATGCTGTGACACGTGCTAAATGGCTTTATTTATATTTTGGCCAAAATGTATCTTGCAACCCATGCCTTGCTCAGGGCTAAGGGATCCCCATTCTAGTTTTATTTCCATTGCTGTGATAAAATTATCCTGACTAAAAGCAATGCGAAGGAGAAGGGGGTTTATTTCAGCTTGCAGTTCCAGTTTTCAGCCCATAACTGTGGGAAGTCAAGGCAGAGCTCAAACCGCTGGTTTGCCCAGCCACGCAAAGTCAAGAGCAGGGAGAAATGCAAGCATGCTCGCTTGCTTGGTTTTACTCTGCTCAATTTCTCCATTCTTAGACAGTTCAGGACCTCCTGCTTAGGGAATGATGCTGCCCACAGTGGGCTGGATCTTCCCACATTAATAGGCATGCCCACAGGCCAACCCAATGTAGACAGTTGCTCAATGAGAATTCCCTTCCAGGTGATTCTAGCATGTGTCAAACTAACAAAGCTAACCATCCCACTCCCTTTCCTTCAGTTTGGCAACAATTTCACGGCAAGGTAGAACCTTCCATCTAAACATTGTAGATCATGACTTATCACTATATATTATAAAGTAAATTATAATAATAATTTCCCTTTTACAAATCCTCTCTAGTCCCTGCCTCTTTAGCTCTTGGAAGCTTTCACTCTTTGGTCTCTCTATCCTAAAGGAGAAGGGAGAGTCACTTTTCTGTCATTCATTTGTTTATTCATTTCCCCTAGAAAGGGTGAGCCCCCTAGAATAGAGACACAGGTTCACTTTGGATCCTGACCTGTCAAGGTTAAGCCCCTCCCCGCAAGCATCCAAGAGAATTTGGCTTTTTCTCCACCTTGTATCCTATTGCTAAGACACTACTACTACTACTACTACTACTACTACTACTACTATTATATTTTTATAATGGCATTATTCAAGGAAGAGGGGCAAGGCAGAAATAATCTCAGCCCATGAGTTAATGGTCGTCGGTACTTTATATCAGGCAGACTACACTTTCACACCTCTGCCTCCTGGAAAAACAAGCTGTGGGCTTCTGAAAGCCAATTTGGGGGACAAAAGTCTGGTCAATGGAAGAAGGGGTAGGCGGGTCCTCCTGAAGCTCGCTGGAGACCTGTGTGTCAGCTGGTGTGGTCAGAATCATACAGCCTTTGAAAGCCACTGAGCTGCGTCAAGGGCACTGTCTAGAAGTACATAAGCTTTCATCTGCTCTGCCTCTTACAAACAGAGGCTGTATTGATATGAAGCTGTATATACTACAGAGGACACAACAGGGCCAGTTGGGAAACAGCGCCTATGAAAACACTGCACACACTGCAACTGTTTGCTTCCAAAAACCGCTTTGGGGCCAGGAAGATGGCCCAGCAGGGAAAGGCCCTCGTTACCAAGCCTGATGGCTTAAGGTCGATTTCTACAAGCTGCCCTCTGACCTCCAGACCTAACCATGTCTTGTTGCCCTCTGACCTCTGGACCATGTCTTGTTGCCCTATGACCTCCTGACACACGCCATGTCATATACATACCCATGTATACACAAATAAGTATAACTTCTAAATACTTCCTGCTTCTTTCATCAACATAGATAGAAACAGAAGAACTTTGCAGGGATTTTTCCCCCCTTAAAACATGAATATTTAAAAATAATTATATTTAAATTGTGGAAAAATGAGAAAACACAAAAAAGCATGAAGGAAACAAACCAGGACTCAAAAAAAAAAAGCTGCAAATAAGAAGTATGGATATCTGCATGCGTGGCCTAGTGTAGGAAAGAAAGATCTTATCATTAAAGTACGAATATCTGCATGCGTGGCCTGGTGTAGGAAAGATCATATTCGTCCACTGATAATGTTTTCAAAGGTCCTGTGGTTTCAAAATGTATGGACACACACACACAAAACCAAAGCTCTTATTCCTAGTCTGTGGTTTGGTGTATTTTAATTAATATCGCAAAGAAGATACTTGGAGCTAGAATGATCGCGCACACCTTTATCTCCTCGGAATAAATAGCTTGCTCGGTACTGTGACAAAAAGTCCTGTGTTTTTGAGGCTTTGGTTTCATTTGCCCAAATTCCCTCCCCAAAATGTTCCTACCCCTATTTTGTGGATTCCTAATCTACAGGCATAACCACACTAAATAAGCACCCCCACCACACACACACACACACACACACACACACACACACACACATACACACATACTTTCATGCTTAACAGCGAAAGAAGTCAGCACTTCAATTTGCTCTCTCCTGGTTCATCATGCACAGGGCAGTCTGAAGTGGAGCCCTGTTTCGGTGTTTGTCTTAGGCCTTTCCCAGGTATTCAGATTGTGATGTTTAATCTTGGTCATCAGCTTGATCTTCTTGGGAAGAGGAAGCCCCAACTAAAGACGTGCCCCCACTCAGGTTGTCCTGTGGCCATGTTTGTGAGGCATTTCTTGGTTGCTCATTTATTTAGGAGGGTCCAGCTCACCGCTGGGAGTGCCATCCCTACTCACTGGGCTGGGCTGTATAAAAACATATAGCTGAACAAGCCAGAGGGAACAAGCCAGGAAGGAGCACTCCTCCACGATTTCCACTCCAAACTCTTGCCTTGGCTTCCCCAATGATGGCCTAGAAGCTACAAAACAAAATGAAACCTTTGCTTCCCCAAGTTGCTTCTGGACATGGTATTTATCACAGCAACAAAAACCAAACTGGGACAGGGATGGACACACTTGAGCTTGGCATGACTGGAAAAGACTTACAGTTCCAAGCATATGCCTCATTATGAAATCCCTTGTTAAGGCTCAGAGGCCCAAAACTGCAGATGGAAAATCATCCCAAACAGACTTTACAACCCATCTGTTTCTAATAGCCTTCTTGTGGGAATACTTCGTCGATGATTAGAGAAAGGTTGAAATGTACCTGGAACCCTGTGATTTTCTTTAAAATTAATAAACTCTCCACACATTTCTTCATTTGACATTAAAATTCTTTACTTATTTTTGTTTTTTGAGAATTTCATACATCAGTACTGAATTTATGTGATTTTTGCTCCCTTCCCCCTCTATCTCCTCCTCTGTCCCCCAACTCCCTCTCACAAATTCATGACTGCATCTTTTCTAATTACTATTGTTACATATAGATGATAGATAGATAGATGATAGATAGATAGATGATAGATAGATAGATAGATAGATAGATAGATAGATAGATAGATAGATAGATAGATGATAGATAGATATTAAAAAGACAGCTTGCTGAATCCATTTAGTGTTGCTCGTATATGTATGTGTTGAGGGACCCGTGAGGCATCCCCTACTCATGTTGACAAGTCTACTGGTGTCAATGTGTTGGTCTTGCTTAGGCAACCACATTGTTGATTTCGTAGGTGCAGAACTTTGTCATATATAGAAGCAGCCTATCTTGCATATCTTGCAGCAGATGCCCTGAACCTCCGGCTCTAACAGTCTTTCTACCCCTTCTTCTAGGATGTGCCTCGAACCTTAGATATTGTGTTATAGATTATCAGTTGAGCCAGGCGGTGTTGGTGCATGCCTTTAATCCCAGCACTCAGGAGGTAGAGGCAGTCTGAGCTACAAGAGCTAGTTCCAGGACAGGCTCCAAAGCTACAGAGAAACCTTGTCTCGAAAAACAAACAAACAAACAAACAAAAAACCCACCAAACAACCAAACAACAACAACAAAAAAGATTCTCAGTTGACAAGTTGTAGCTTTCTGTAATGGCCTGTCTGCTACAAGAGAAGCTTCCTTGCTGAGGGGTGAGGTCTTCACTTATCTATGAATAGGAGGATGGGTGTTTAGAACACAGCTGGAAACTATGCTGGTACAGAAAAGTGATAATTGTGAGTTTCCCTCTAGGACCCATTACCTCGCCAGCGGCAGGTGTTTGGCTATGTTTGCAGTGCCAGGCATGAATTTCCTTCTGCTAAGCAGGCCTCAACCTACAGGAAGTCCTTCTCTGTTAACCAAAGTCAATGAAAGCAGCTGCTCGAACAATCTTAGCTAATGTGTGTCAGCTTTATTTACAGAGCAACAACTGTGGAAAGCCAAGATATTCTCGAGGATTCACCTAGCACTCTTCCCTCTGTAGAACTTGGTGTTCATACAACCACTGTTATCACTATTATATCACTATTGTCTGGTTTTCACCCGCTGTAACTAAAAAGCAAAACAAAAAACAGAGTCCCGGTACTGTTGTCATTTTAAAAAAGCAGTATGTGAGAGAAGGAGGCCATGTAACAGAGCTCAGGTGGAGAGGCTTTTCATTCTGGGAAAGTGAATGGAAAAAGGGGAGGAGGGGGGAGATGGGACTCTCAGGACGGAGTAGTAGGAGAGAGAAGAAAAGAGAGGGGCTAGGGAGAGAGGGAGAGGGAAGAAAGGAGGGTAGGAGGGAGGATGAGCAGGGCCCTTTAAAAGGGAACACAGTGAATGTGCACAGGAGGTGCTCTAGTGGCTACAGCTGAGGACGTATACCCCAAGGTCAGGCCAGTACAGATACCTGAATACTAACAGGTATCTTATAAACTAATTTTGTCCACAGGTTCCTAGCTCAGAATTCCAAGACTGAGTAGCCTCCTCAGTTGTCCTCTCCTGAGGGTCCCCTTGATTGTGTCACAACATAGCCAAAGTGGACAAGGAGATGCTGAAGAAACCGGTGAGGATGCAGCCTTGCTTTATAACATCCATCTCTTGTAAGAACTGGATCTCAAGAGACCGGTATGGACGCGTGCTGAGGCTGTGTCACACCCTAGTTGCTGTCCAGTATCCCCGCCTCTAAGAAGCCTCAAGACCTCAACACAAGCACACTGGGGCCCATGAGCCCAGTACATGAAGCTTTAGGGGAACACATCCAAACCATGTGTGAATCACAGTAAGCACCTGGTCCTTTTCTTTTACAACCCCTGGGTCATTTCTTCAAATCCCTGGGATTCTGTGAGCTTCCCGACATCATTTGTCTCAATAGAATAAATTTTTTTATTTTTAAATTTTTTTATTTTATTTAAATTTTTTAATTTAAATTTCTTGTATTGAGACTTACTAATTAATTGTTATCTTGCCAGAAGAGGGAATCAGATTCCATTATATAGATGGTTGTGAGTCACCATGTGGTTGCTGGGAATTGAACTCAGGACATCTGGAAGAGCAGCCAGTGTTCTTAACCACTGAGCCATCTCTCCAGCCCATAAGATTTCCTTCTTTTGTTTGTTTGTTTTGTTTTTTGAGACAGGGTTTCTCTGTAGCTTTGGAGCCTGACCTAGAACTAGCTCTTGTAGACCAGGCTGGCCTCGAGAGCTGGATTAAAGGCATGTGCCACCACCGCCTGGCATAAATTTATTTTTTAAGGCAGGGTCTTTCCTGGGAGCCCAGGCTGGCCACAAATTTCAGATTCTTCTATCTCTGCCACAAAAGTACTAAGGTAACAGACATGTGACACCAAGTTTGGCTCTTCTTCTACATGCTTTTTTGACAAGGAGTCCAGCATCCTTGTCAATACGATTTCTTCAATATATAAGAAGAAAAAACAGCACCTTCAACGACCGCAGCTGCCCAGACAAGATAGTCATGTGTAGAAGAATGAAAGTAGATGTTTATCTCCCCCTGCATTTTAAATTTTATATTACGTGTATATGTCTGCATGCAGGCATGTCACCATACAGGTGTGGAGGTCAGAGGAAAGCCCAAGGGTGTTACTTCTCTCCCTGTTGGTCCCGCGCATTAAACTGAAGTTACCAGGCTCAGCGATTACCTGCTGAGTTGTCTCACTGGTCCCCACCTTCTTTTTCCTTAAAGTGCCAGGTCAACCAGTTTTAATTAAGTGCCTCATTTGATTAAAATTAAAAGTTAAGATACTCCATTATATTCACAGATCAGAGCTTAGCCCAATTGTCTTCAGAGAGGCTTCTTCCAACAGCTGTTGGGAGCAGATGCAGAGACCCACACCTAAGCATTAGGTAGAGCTCTGGGAAACCCTCTGAAGAGAGGAAGGAAGGATTGTAGAAGCTAGGGGTGTCCAGGACTCCGGGAAAACAAGGCCCACAGAATCAACTAAACTGGGCCCATAGGAGCTCACAAAGACAGAAGTGGCTACCACAGAGCCTGCATGGGTCTGTGACTACATCCTTTGCATATATGCTGTGATTGTTTAGCCTGGAGTTTTGTGGGGCTCCAAACAATGGGAGTAGAGGTTGTCTGACTCTTTTTCCTGCTCTCGGGACCCTTTTCTTCCTACTAGGATGCCTCATCCAACCTTGATACAAGGGTTTGTGCCTAGTCTTACTGTGTCATCTTGTTATACTATGTTTGGTTGAATCCCTGGGAGGTCTGCTCTTTTCTGAAGGGAAGTAGAGGAACAGTGGATGCGAAAGGGGACTGGGAAGAGTGGCAGGAGGGGAGGCTGTGGTTGGGATATATTGTATGAGAGCATAAGCAAAAATTAAAAAATTAGAAGTTAAGACAAAATGGTGTGCTTAGGTTCAGCGAAAGCTTCATAGCTGTAGAAGAGTTTTTTCTGCAGCCGGAAGGTGTAGTTACCACAAGATCTAGCCACATGGATTTCAGAATAATTGGCCTCTTGATAGTCAGCATATTTGCACTGTAAATCTTCATCTTGTTTGACCAAAGTACGTTAGGCATCGCATCAAGGTATCGTTATTTTGACTTGCGCTGTGTTTTACTGCTTTGAAAATGTAATATTCAAGCATGTTTTGCTTCTTAGCACAATCTGTTAAGAGCTATAAGCATCAGAATATTACAGTTGGCTTACGCCTGTACAACTGCTACAGCGATAATAACAGTTTAAATCAATACACTCGGGCAAGTGCTGTCCCATTCCAGCCTGCGTTTCCCTGTGCTCAGTGCACTCCTGGAGCTGCTGGCTTTGAACACGTGCTCCACTGCCTGCCTGAGGACTCTGGTGATGGGAATCTGCTTCTTCTACCAGGAAGGCAAGACTAGAGTTCTAAAAATTGCCCTTCTCTTCAGAAAGCACTGGTGAACATCTGATAATGCTATGGTCCTCAACCTGTGGGTCATGACCTCCTTGAGGTTGACCCATTCACAGGGCTTCTATATAAAGTATTTGTATTATGATTCATAACAGTAGCAAAATTACAGTTATGAAGTAACATGAAATAATGGTATGGCTGGGGGATCACCTAAACATGAGGAACTATATTAAGGGTCACAGCATTAGGAAGGTTGAGAACCTTCCTAAGGGACATCATAAATATCCCAGTTTCAGTAGTGGCCATTTTGGATAATTCAAAAGCCATATCACCTTCTGGAGATCTCTAGTAGGATCAAGAACCAGCCACCCCACTTGTTTGAAGATGTGCCTGTTCCCTGTTTTCTTTTATTCCAGATCAGACTTCTCCCCTCTACTACCAATGCTTCCTGGGATCCACCCCCAGTCGACTTGTCCTCCACTGTCTGCTTTAAGGGAAACCTAGACCAAGACAGCTGCCCATCAGTCAACACCGCCCTTCACGTCTACATATTGCATGCATGTGCAGCCGGCACAACCTACCTGTATTTGTTCATACACCTGTCACACTGGTAGACTGACTTGCTAACCTGACACGCGAAAGGTACAGAAAGCTTCCAGGAGAACAATCGCTACTCAAAGAGGGGAGGTAAGAATGTTTGATGGATTAATTCTGGGTCACAGAGCCCCTAGCAGGGACACAGAAGCAAATGGATTTTTTTTTAAATCCAGGACAGGGGTTTGCTTTGTCATGACTCGGGTTTGCACTACCATTCCAGAAGAGCTTGTCATCGCAATCTGCACACGGCTGTTTGATCAAATGCTATAGACAGATAGCTCCTGGGACTCTGAAGGAAACAGCATCACTAAAGCCACACCTATTCTTGGAAGGCTGGTGGGGTTGATATACAGAAATCCTGAAAGAGTAGCCCTGTCCCTTCTCCAGCAGTTCAGAAAGCCCTTCCTCCCAATAAATGTATCCCAGTGGAAACATTTTATTGCATATTGAAGAAAGGGGCTATGGTAGCAACGCAGGTAATATAAACGATTGATTGTTGAAGTTTGTGTATTGAAAACCTCATCCCTGAGGTGATCGTATTGGGAGGAGGCTCTTTGGGGGAGGTGACTAAGAGATCCTCATGAGTGGACTGACTATCTGTGAAGGTTAGCTTTTTGTTGACAACTTCTCATAAGCTGGAACGACCCGAAAAGATCCTCAGTTGAGGAACCGCCTAGATGGGGTTGATCAGTGAGCAAGTCTTTGCGGGACTATCTTGATTATTATTTGAGGCGGGAAAACCCACCCGGATGCCAGCAGCACCCTTTCATGATGCACTAGTCCCTGAACTGTGCTGCAGTAAAGAAAGCCGGCTGAGCAGAAACAGCTGAAAAGCAAGCACGTGTCCATTTTATTCATTCCTCTCTCGACTGTAGATGTGATGTAAGTAATTGCTTTAAGTTCATGCTTTCATCTCTCCTCTGTGGTGGACCGTGACGTGGAATTATAAGCCAAATAAACCTTGTCCTCCCCTAGGTTAGTTTTGGTCAGAGTAACACAAATGAACCTAGTTCAGTCTCCTTATAAGCATCACACACAACATCCTTCTACCACCATCCTTCTACCACAGAAGGAAGACGTTAGAGGGCCCCTGCTATGAAGCGGAAGAGATCTTCAACAGACATCAAATCTGCTGCCACTTTCATCTTAAACTTCCAGCCTGCAGAGACATGATCTTTCTTATTGATAAAATAAGCCCACTCAGCTTATGTTTTTCTATAATCCCAAACTAAAGCAACAGCCAGAGTGACTCAGGCTGCCTGGAGATGAGCCTTCTCAGCAGTGGGCTGTGTGTAAGCATGAAAGCTTGCAAACTTCATCAGGTATTTACCTTCTGCCCATCACTGCTGCTCCTGGCTTAGGCTAGCATCACCCTTTCTCCATGGACCTCATCTAACAGCCCGCCTCGCTTCCCCTGTGTGCACAACTGAATTAAATCCTGAAGATAAAATAATAACTTTGCTTATGAAGGCCGAGGAGATACACAGGCCCACACAACAATGAGACTCCAAGTCCGTATCTGAAAGGCTGTCTCTTTTCAGAAGGGCAGTGGCATATTAAATTAGAATGTCTTTTGATTTCTTGTCCTCTCTGAAAATATTAACAGTTTCTAAAAAAAAAAAAAATTGTACGGGATGATTTAAGAGCCTTGCAACATCAGCTTCAAATTTTTCAAGTGTCTTGAGTGAGATAGAAGTGAAAGAAGCCTCGGAACTTATCCAAAGGACCAGTAGTATTCCGGGTTGGGAACACTCATAGCCTGTGTTGTCTCATCCATAGTGATCACTTCCCATCAATGGCATTTCTGCAGAGCGCCTTTGTGCCAAGTCACTGCCAGTATGAGGACTGATATGACCTCGGGCCCTAGGCTGGAAAGTCCCTGGAGTATCAATTAGTCCAAGCAGCTTCTTTTGCCAACCACAACAAGGACATTTCCAAGCTCACATGGACAGGAGGACAAAAAACAAAAACAAAAAAAAAAAAAACCAGAGAGGTTCTGTGGCTTAGAGTGAACACTTTTAACACCATGGATGTACTGATTATTTCCAACTGAGAAGGGTATTTAGCAGCCTCTATCCCTTAGTTGCCTGTAATGCCAGCTGTGACAAATAAAACATGTGCCCAGGCATTGGCAAATTACCCAAGGAACAAATTTATCCCACCTGAGAATGATTGGCAACGACCAAGGATTGCAAAAGGAAGCCATGTGGGCTAAATTTGGCTCACAGATACGCTGTGTTCATCCGATGTTATATTCATAAGATTTTATAAATTTGGTATGCTTTGCATAAAAAGAACTCGATTCTTGTGAATGTCTAAAAGCTCTGGCAATCCTGAACGCACATCCTTACCTGGCAATCGTGGCTGTTAGAGTCTGGGTAAGAAATGTCCCCACAGGCTTGTGGGTCGAAGGCTTTGTTCCACCTGGCAGTGTTACTAGGGGAGCTGAGGAGGTAGGGCCTGGCTAGAGTGGGATGCCAGGAATGTGCCACGGAAGAGTAACCTATCCTTTCTTGACTCTGCTTCCAGGTCACCGTGGTGCTGAGCAGCTCTCTTCCAACAAGATATCCTGTCAGACCACAGCTCAGAAATAGAGCCAGCACACAGAAGGTTGGAAAGTCATAGCAAATTCTTCCCCTAGAATGATTTCTTTCCCTTTGGTATCTGTCAAGCAACAGAAAAATCAGCTAACACAGTGAGGCCAGGTTGAGTTGTTCGTTTCCCTCCATACCCCCGTCTGTCTCAGTCCCTTCCACTCCCTCCTGCAAGAGCCGTGCCATTTGCCTCATAAGCATCCTGGTTCCAAATTTATAGTGATGCCTTCTTGAAACTTATGGGTGCTGTTTTCTCTTCATAAACCTCTCGGAAATCTGAGGGCAAGGTCATGGCATCTTCTTGTTGCCCTTCCATGGTGTCTGATGCTGAGCAAACACTCAGAAGTGATTACGGCTTGATTTACCCACAGCGCCCTTCCTCACATGGCATCCTGAGATTGGCACCCTTGTGAACTTCAGTGGGAAAGGCCTGGAAGTCAAGGATGCTTGGATGAAGCTGTATTCCATAGCCCTATTTGGAGGTTCAAGAATCACGCTGCGCTGGGCTCTCAATCTGCGTTAAAGAAAGCTGCCTCGCTGCACTTGACCCCTGTGTCCCCAGCTAATTTGACTGTAGCCTCCCCTTTATCCCAGCATCCATCAGTATCCTAAGAGACCCTTGTACCACTCAGCGGACTTCAGCAAAGGCTAACTTGGAGCCCTAACCCTTCCGGTTAAACAGTGATTAAAATACTAAGTGACGTAGTAGAAGGAATTTCTATGCACGCTTTTCCCAAACACAGATGTCGATTCGGATCGCCTCCCTTAAATTTCCCCACAAATCTGGGAAGACAACTTGATCAATATACACATTTTGCAAATTAAACAGTAAAAGACACACACACACACACACACACACACACACACAGAGGGAGGGGGGAGCAAGCGAGCATAGGAGTATTACCGGTGGTTACATGGCCAAGAAGAGGTAAATGAAACCAAGACTAGAATGTACAACCTGATCAGCTCTAGGACCTAGGTGCTTTCCCTGTTTATCTTGGCCCTGCATCCTTGGAGCATGGGTTTATATGTCCATTCCCCACAAGGAAGACACCAGGCCCTGCTCATATAGCAAGTAGAAAGTACTTATTATGCCTTAATCAGCTAGTGTGTGTGAGAAATGATAACTTGGAGCTTGCCATATGCCTCATACAGTCTTTTAAATGCCTGCAAATTAGTTATCTGATTCTCATTTCATGTGCAAACTGTCTTATCATCTCAGAGCCTAAAATTCACACAGTTGGGAATTGGAAACACTGGGCTGTAAACAGTGTCTGGAATCAATGTTAAGTGATCAATATCCATATTTTACAAATTAGGAGATGAAGCAATACAGATTAAGGATCTTGCCCTGGGAAGCTGGCTCCATCCTAAAGTTCGGAACACAGAACTCAGATACCTGCATCTGTAACTCCAGTCCTGGTGGAAAAGACAGGTAGATACTTGGAGTTTAATGGCCAGCCGTTCTAGGTCCATGTTCAATGAGTGGCATTGTCTAGGGAAAAAGTATTGACTGAGGCAGACATCACACATTGACCTCTGACTTCCACATGCACGCACCTGCACCTGCATGCAATATGTACACACACCCTCACCCCCCCACACACACACAAATAGATTTTTAAAAAGAAAGGTTGAAGGGCCAGGGATAGAGCTCAATTGTGAGGAGCACTTGCAGAGTGCTAAGAGGACCTACATTTGATCCAGAAGCCATATTGTGGTTCACAGTCATCTATAACTCCAGTTCCAGGGGATCTGATGCTATTTTTTTTAACCTCTGTGGGTATGAAACATGCACATGGTACACATATATACATACAGGCAAAACACCCTCATGTAAAAAAATAAAACACATAAATCACCCCTCCCCATTTTTCTTTAAGAAATGTTAAGGAACTTGGCCATGGTTCACAGCTGCTTTGTTCAGTGCATATTAAGAATTTAGAGACTTGATAGCTGGACTGGTGGAGGGATCAATGAGTGACAGATGGTTGAAGAAATATTTCTTGCCCAATTTATGTAAGTTCTGTGAAAAAGAGGTACTTTCTAAAAGACAATGTGTGGGGATTCCTGTCCCTGAAGAATGTTTCCCATCTCCCAGAAATTAAGCCATTTAACCTCAGGAAAGAAAAGGCCAAGTGTGCCCTTCTCACAGTCTCGGCTGCATCCAGATCTTACAGCTTCACACGGTCATGACTCTGAGAAAAAGCCCATGAACTGGATGCTGGCCAATAAAATAATAACAGAAACAGCATTCTGAAAAAAAAAAACCTGGCTCAGCTCAAACCAGACATGTCAGGAAAATAAGAGAACAGAGGTAGCTGTAGGGCTAGTTCACCCTAATGTGTAGTGTAATAGTCTGGAAAGAAGGAAGGAAGGAAGGGAGGGAGGGAGGGAGGGAGGGAGGGAGG
>JAQHUG010000082.1:2343549-2355328 GCA_028555095.1 Dicrostonyx torquatus
ACCATCCCCCAGCCTCTACATATCTTCTTAAGGACACTACTTATCTCCAATGGGCCAGAATTCATCTTCTTCTGGCCTCTTATAGGGTGTTGCCAGTGAAGTCACAGAGTCCCAGGAGAAAGTCAGAGCTCAGTTATTAGTGATAAGGGGAGAGATGATATTGGGAGTAATAGTAGGACCTCCCTCGGATGACACTATAGGATGGTGGATGGACTATATGGGGAATAAAAAGAATTTCCAGGCTCCTTTGCTGAAGTACATCACTTAAATAATTTTGGCCCCTGAGACTTGATGCTATTTTCCCCCAAAGCACTCCAAAACATGTTTTCTTAAAAACGTGTTTATTATTTATTTATATGTATGTATGTGTGTCTATGTCCATACCTGGCCATGTGCAGGTAGCTGTCCACAGAGGCCAGAAGATGTGAATTCCCTGTAGTTGGAGTTCCAGGGGCTTCTGACTGTCTGAAGTGGGTGCTGTGCACTGAACCACAAATCTCTCCTCTGTAAAATAGGGATACTGGTTCCCAAGGCACAACATTATCCTGAAGAGTGACTTGTGATTGATGCACAGCAAATTATCCTAACTGGATAGAAGATGCTGCAGTGAAGTAAGCCTGATTAAAGAGAGTATCTGGATGCACTGATCACCATACAAGTGGTGTATTCCTCTAGAAACTTATGAGGCCATTTTAAATTATTTAGATAATCATTTATAAACTAACATTAACGTTGTCCCAATATTACTTCCTATATATTTTTACCCTCTGAATTAAGAAGAATTTGCTTCCAACCTAAGTCAATATACAGTTGGACCAGTCTGTTAGACTTCACCTGACACTCTGTTCCTCTCTAAATGATTTAAATTCTCTCCCCATCCTTCCCTCCCACTTCCCTCCCTCCTTCTTTCTATCACACACACACACACGCACACACATGCACTCACACACACACACACGCACACACACGCACACACACACACACGCACACACATGCACTCACACAGGCATGCACACACTCACATACACGTGCACAGCGTGCACTTTCCCTAGAGCCATTTACAGTTCAGAGCTGAGCGGCAGTACCCCATTGTGCCAGCCGTTGGTACAGTGTCAATTTTTGACATTTCCCTTTTTGGTAAGGTACTTCGCAAGGGAAGCACTGAGAGAATGTCTGGAATAACCCATTTACGACAAATAAAAGCTGACTTATTGTTTATGTGGAGATCTGCCAGCCCAGCTCTTGCCGCATTCTACTGGAGAAGAACCACGTTACAAATGCTTACTTACGTTGTTCTATAGGACTCAAAGGACAGCATTCTTCTCTAAGTAGCTCAAGGTGTGTTCCTTCTGGGTTGTTATCATAATCAGCTGTCTACCAGTTACAGTCTAGAGTTTTGTTTTTGTTTTTGTTTTTTTTTTATCAGCCAGAAGACTCACTCAGAGGGACTAATTATCTTCCATTTAACATACTATATAAGACAAACTCCATCTCCCAAATATGCAGCGTGTGAACGACAGCATAGGTTTACTACCCTTGAGTCAAAGAAAAAATGCTTAGAAACCACACAAAGGGCCTTGGTGAAACAGAGATATTAGAAGTCCAAGAAAAGAGCAGGCATATTTAAAACCGCCACTGAGTAATGTTAATCAGGGCAGAATTGATTTGGTCCAGCTCAACAGACACACATGGTGAGATGCTAGGAACATGAACCTGGAGTCAGTTTCCTACCTTATCCAAAAGAACTGAGGTATTAGATGTGCCGAGTCACTAGAGACTCCATTTCCTTTCTGTAAGGTGGAAATGATTGTTCATTCCTCACAAGGTTATTCCCAGAATCAAATTGTGTTATGCAACGTCTAGAAGGGCAGACAGACAACACAACACTGTATATTGCGATGTTATTAAGACTGAAGCCCCTCGACTCACCCCTACTCCGAGCGCAGAGTGACAGCCGCCCACGGAAGCCGCTGAAGTCCTCAGCTTGGAGAGCCCCTCTGCCTTGATACCTAGGGCAGGATAGAGCAATCCCATCCAGGAACAGCTCTTGGCCAGTCATTCACAGACTTCAGTGAGTAAATAACAATTTTCCTGCTTCTTGGATGCGACAATTCTGGGATTTATTTCACCCACGATGTATCCCAAAGGTCTCCCGTGGTTTTAACCCCATCACCCATGGTGGTAATTTGCTCTTAAAGGCATCCTGTATTGGCTTCTAGCATTTTACTGCCTCACTTCCCTAATTTATAACCAAAGCTTCCCGGGATTACCTCCAAAATAAACCGTGGGCATTCCAATTCTTGTTCCAGGATTGAATCCGGCCTAAACACGCTATTTCACAATATGGAGAGGGTTCTTAATTGAGTTTGCGATAAAGTTCATTTCACTACAGGGGACTTTCTGTTCTGCCTCCCATACACAACCATCGCCTCAGGAGACGCCTCTGCCCTTTATATCATTTCCCACTGCCTGTGCGCTCATCACGTTTCCAGGGACTCATCCTCTCACCCACAGCTCCCTCACTGCCAACATTAGTACCCCCAAATGCAATTCTGGCAATCCTGGCCCCTCGCTTTTGTATCAGAAGCTTTAAGTGGTTCCCGTCACCGGCATGATTTGTAATAAAAGTCACGTTTCAGAGACCAGCCTCAAAAGTTGCTTCCTTCAGCCTCCTCTGAAGGGACTGCAGCTCACAGACCAGATGAGCATTTTCTGAACATCATCTTCACTGTCACCTTTGTTATGTGCCTCAATGGGCCTAGAAGCCTCTTGGTCTGCAGAACTGGCCAACATGTCCTCCCTGGGATTTCCTCCAACCTCATGGGAGGAGTTAATAGTTCCATCTTCTGGGATTCCACAGAAGCATCTGCTTTCACTGGCTAAATCGTTCATTCAACAAATGTGCTTGATTATGGACCAATCATGAGCTACACCTAGGAAAACAAGGTTGGTTAAAAGTAGTACAGCTTCTACACACCTGAAGTAGACATTGCTAAATAAATCATCTTACAGTTACAAACTGACATGCACTTTTACAATGAAAAGCCCAGCCTGGGAGTTGGTGAACTTGGCATAAGAAACGGATGCTCCGGATGGGAGCGGGTTAGGAATTAACCCTGATGAAGGTGGTGGGCTGAGCATCCAAGGTCAAGGGCACAGCAGGTGTAGAGTTCTGAGTGAAATCGGAACGTAATGACGTTTTCCAGGGGAAGATCAAATCTGAGAACAGAGAGGCACAGGAAGGATGGAAGGAGGAGAGACTGTTACAGCATCATTCTGCCATGTTCCTGCGGTCATTGCCCCACCAGTCCCACTGAGACTCAGAGCCTCACAATCACTGAGATAAGCCACCCTAGAACCTCACACCGTGCAGAATACAAGTGGAATGTGCCCACTCTGTGGCCATGCTGGGTAGTTCTGTGTCAGCTTGACACAAGCTAGTGTTGTCTGAAAGTAGAGAACCTCAATTGAGAAGATACCTCCATAAGATCTGGCTAAATGGAATTTTCTAAATTAATGATTGATGGGGGAGGTTCCAGCCCATCATAGGCGGTGCCATCTCTGGGTTGGTGGTCCGAGGTTCTAAAAGAAAGCAGGCTGAGTAAGTCTAGAGGAACAAGCCAGTAAGCAGCACCCCTCCATGGCCTCTGCACCAGCTCCCGTCTCCAGGTGCCTCCCTATTTGTTTGACTCACAGAGATCCACCTGCCTCTGCCTCCCAGGTGCTGGAATTAAAGGGGTTGTTCCTCAGGGTCCCACAATTTTTAATTCTTACTCGCTTAGACTCATTGAAACAGTGTTTCTCTGCTACCTCCATTTCCTGAGTGCTGGGACTACTCCACAGGTGCCATCACACTCTGCTGGAGAAAATACACATTTTCCTATAAACTTTCAAAACAGAAGATAGGGTGTGTGTGTGTGTGTGTGTGTGTGTGTGTGTGTGTGTGTGTGTGTGTTGTACAGGAGGTTCTTGTTCTTCTGGAGATTCCAGCAGGAATCAGACCTATTCTGAGACCGAATTGCTCATAGGTTCTGAGAACTATCACAAGGAAGCCTCAGGAGAAGTCCAGGAAGAGCATCCCGCATGACACGGGGTCCAGATGGTCCTGGCTTTTCAGAGCCCTGGTTGGGATGGATCTCTTAACTTCCCGCACCTCCCTGTTGTTCCACTCAGAACCAGCAGATGGTAAACAGCCCAATTTCCCGGCTATCCCGCCTACCGCTGCCTACCCGCGGGAGAGGAGGCAACCTTGTCTCGCAGCACCATCCTCCAGGCCCAGACATTCATCTCTGTCCATTTCAAGGCGCCAGAGTCTGTGCCGTATATACCCAAGTATCGAGCCCACTCCAGGGGTTGGGGTGTCCAGGCAGCCACTCCTGGTTGTGTTTTATTCAACAGTGTTGGGGAGAAATCCGTTTTGAAGGTTGCGACCAAGAGCCTGATTTGGGACCCGCACAAAAGTAGGACTTGAGGTTTGGTTTGGAGCAGAAGGAAATGTGAGGGCTGAAGGTGGGGCGCGAGGGCGCGGCTCCTCTGAGGATTACGGCGGAGGCGGTGGACCGCGGCTCCGCTCACAGAGGTTGCAGCCATTGCGCTGAAGAGCATCCCACATTCAACAGGAGGAACCTGCGGGAGAGAAGCCGCGACCCCCGCCTCACAGTCGCAGCCTGTGCGCCCCGCGGCCCCTCGCACGCCATGGCCAAGGAAGGCGTAGAGAAGGCGGAGGAGACGGAGCAGATGATCGAGAAGGAGACTAGCAAGGAGCCTGCTGAGGGCGGCGACAGCTCCCACCGCCTCGGGGATGCCCAGGAGATGCGCGCTGTGGTGTTGGCCGGCTTCGGCGGGCTCAACAAGCTGAGGCTCTCCAGAAAGGCCATGCCGGAGCCACAGGACGGCGAGCTCAAGATTCGCGTCAAAGCCTGGTCCAGTATCTACGACTTTTTGGGTTTTCCCTCTTTTGCGCGCTGGGCGCTCCGGGAGTGGGTGGGAGAATGTAGGTTGGGGATCCTGCCCAGGTACCCAGTACTCACAGGCAGTGGGCGCCCTCTCTACATCCACACTTGGCTCTTGTGCTCCCCCACCCCCAGCCCAAGCCAGTGGAGCCTGGGGAGGATGCTCAGAGGTGGCCCTTCTCCCCATATCAGATGTAGGGTGACAGGAAGGATAGTGGCTCCCAGGACTTGAAGTCCTGGAAGATTGCGGTTTACCCCTCTTGCAGGACAACTCAGCTGCAACACTGGGAGAGACGTAAGGGTGGGAATTGATCGTTTGTGTGGTTTGAAAAATAGCAATCGCCGTATTTGTACTGTTCCCGGTGCTGTTTTTTGGAGTTTTACATATGCGATCCCAGTTAATACTTCCTGAGACCCAGTAAGTCAGGTGCCCAGCTTTAGAGGTGAAAAATCGGAGACTCAGAGGGAATGAGTGACCTGCCAATATCTCTCAGCCGCCACTATGTGACCTGGCTGGGACTTGACACTTGATCTCTTTTTTCACCTCTCTGCATCCCGACGAGGCTGAGGACAGCGTGCAGGGCTGCGTGCCCCCACCCCCACCCCCTTGTACATTTCTTTCCCCGGACTTACTTGAGGAAAGGAACTGAGAAGCAAGAGCATTAACCAGTCTCTAAGCTAGGTGGAAGGTGAGGTCAGAGATGCAGTCTACCTACCCCCCCACGCCCCACCCCCCACCCCTCACCCCTCCGCTTGACCCATAGTGCATCTTCTGCTTTTCCCCGTGGCTGGGAAAACCAAATCGTGTTCTTTAGGTAGGTACTCCTGAGCTGCTCTCAGAAAGAGCCCACACTCTAAGAGACCCTCTATTCCAGTTCCTCCTGGGTAGATGTGCCTAGACCAGCTGGGATTCCTTGTGGTGTGTAAGTGTGAAAGCTTTCACACTTGGGGGCACTACACTATCATGCCCCTGACGTCAAGTGGAGCGGGGACTGCCAGAACTGCTCACTGCACTCAGCATCCTATCCTAACCACGAATCTTACAAGGGTTGTTGGCTGGATTTCCTAAGACACTGGTGTTCCTATTTCATAGAAACAGCAGCTGACTCAAACCTCTCTGGGGTTTGATCTGGAAAGAAGGCCAGGATCTGCAAACCAATCTAAGGGCAAGAAAAAGGCAGAGCTCTCCCTTTGGCCCCTTCACCACCTTGACAGAAGGCAGGCTTTATTTGCCAGATTGGGAGGCAGCTGAGCAATGGTCTGTGGTTAGCTCTTCATACATAAGACTGGTCCTGCTTGACTTTTAACCCGGTTTGGAGGTTTCTCTGGTGAGGGAAAGAATTCAGGGAAAGAGAAGCTTCCAGCCAATCTGGGGATCTTGTACAACAGTTCTTTCCATTAACTCTTGGGAAGCCAAGGTGATTGATCCCAGCAGGCAGAGGTTTTACCTGCCCCCTTCACCAATAAATGAGCAGCATCCAGCCGAGTTGGCACAGTAAGTGGTGGTGGATGGTAAATGAATTGAGAGGGTAGATTGGAGGGGGGTCTTTTATCGTTGATGGAAGACCACCTACCTAGTATGATTAAAACCATATGCGAATAACTCCTCACTCTTTAATGACCTCATCAGAAACATTATGCACCTATGTACACACATTTATACACAATTGTGTGTGTGTGGTTTATGAACTTTCATTCACACTGAAGATTGAGGACTAGAATTCAAAGATATATGAAGAGAGTAACAATTAGGGCCACAAATTCAAGAAAAGAGCTTTAGCTGCAGTCTGGGTAAGTCTGTGTTCTCCGCCTTCTGCATTCAGTAGCCCTGTGCTCACTACAAGGAAATGCCTGCAGGAGCAGGGACATTTTGAAGTAATCTCAAGATGAAAGCCAGAAGGTGATTTTTAGAGACGAATATAGAAATCTGCTCTTGAATGGAGCCACACACGTGTACACATTCACACACGCATGCACATACGCATACACATGCATGCACACATGCATGTTTACATGTATGTATACACACACGTGTGCTCATGCACACCACACGCAAGCATGTATGCACACACACATGAACACATGCACATTTGCATGCAGGTGCACACACACTTGAGCACACACAGTCACACAAGCACAGAAACCCTGCTTTTTCAGAAAGCCACACAGACCCGGTCTGTACTTAGACCACAGTACGGCAAAGAGTTCCAGATTGATTTTTTTTTCCTTTCACCAAGCCAGAAGCAGAATTAATCAGCTTGCAAGGCCACACTGGAATAGCTTGTGGAGATGGCCTGCTGGGTCTGTCATCCTCCACTGGGCTGGGATTGGCTGGCTAACGAGGCCCATTGATTATAAGTTTCTGCCTTGAGAGCAACATGACTCATTCCATGATTTTATGAATCAACTGAGACCTTGTGGCTGAAGGTCCCCCTTTCATCTGCTTTCGGTTTTTAATGGAAACCTTTTTGTCATCAAACAGGATGTTCTTTTTGCTTGGAAACAAAGCATAGCACATCTGAGCTAGTACTATTTAGACCTGGGACAAGGGCTCAAGTTGGTGAGTCTATAATTATAGAAGTAGATAAGAAAGAGCAGAAGAAAGGCGTTTTATCTCATTTACCCTCCAATTCACCGATTGGTTGGGCAGGTATTGTTGGGTATTGGGGACACTGGGTGATTTGTCAAAAGTATGACACAAACAATAGTCAGGATCTGTGTTTGTATGTCCTCGGGGCTTCTACACTTTCCCTTTTATTCTGTTTTTGTGGGCCTCAGAAATACCACAGCAGATGTGATTTGCCTCTCTAGACTATGACGTCTACAGTTGTGTCCTTTGTTTGATACATATGGGTCCATTGTTCTTATGTGCCACTAAGGGGACACTTTTTGACTATTCCCGGAGCAATATTGTTGGTTTTTCTGGAAATTAAAGATGTGTTCAAGTGCAGCTTAGAAAGAGCCACTGCTTGTTGCCGTAGGGTTGGAAGGACAGAGCGTTCTGGCCTCTAAAAATGTCAGCTGGTGGGAAACCCATTTCACAAAGTTTGCATGAAGTGAGTATGTAACAGTAGGTTTAATGCCCAAGCAGCAAACGAGTATGTATATGAGTGTGTGTATATGTGTGTGTGTGTGTGAGTGAGTGAGAGAGAGAGAGAGAATCTCTGAGTATATGTGTGAGGAGTGTGTATGAGTATGCGTGTGTGGGTATGTGTGTATGAGTGTGTATGTGTGTATATGAGAGAGAGAGCGTGTCTGTGAGTATGTGTGTGAAGAGTGTGTATGAGTATGTGTGTGTGGGTATGTGTGTATGAGTGCGTATGTGTGTATATGAGGGAGAGAGCGTGTCTGTGAGTATGTGTGTAAGGAGTGTGTATGAGTATGTGTTTGTGTGTATGTATGAGTGTGTATGAGAGAGAGCGTGTCTGTGAGAATGTGTGTGAGGAGTGTGTATGAGTGTGTGTGTGTGTGCATGTGTGAGAGAGATTGTGAGTATGTGTGTGAGGACTGTGTATGAGTATATGTGTGTGGGTATATGTGTATGGGTGTGTATGTGTGTATATGAGAGAGAGAGAGAGCGTCTCTGAGAATGTGTGAGGAGTGTGTATGAGTGTGTGTGTGTGCATGTGAGAGAGAGAGATTGTGAGTATGTGTGTGAGGAGTGTGTATGAGTATGTGTGTATGAGTGTGTATGTGTGTGTATGAGAGAGAAAGCGTGTCTGTGAGTATGTGTGTGAGGAATGTGTATGAATATGTGTTTGTGTGTGTGTGTGTATGAGAGAGAGTGTGTGTGAGTATGCGTGTGAGGAGTGTGTATGAGTATGTGTGTGTGTGAGTGAGAGAGTGTCTGTGAGTATGTGTGTGAGGAGTGTGTATGTGTGTGTGCGTGTGTGTGTGTGTGTGTCCTTTGAAGACAGGTGGACCTGGGTATATGCTTAAGCTTCTACTCCTTCTGTGTGCCCTTGGTGAGCTTGTCTCACTTTCTCCAAGCTTCTCAGGGTTCATCTGCAAACCATGGATGGTACAATGTCCCTTGTGGTACCAAGAGGACCAAACCTGAGTTCTAGCTCAGCTCGATCCTTGTTAACTGGATACCATAGACCAGGCTCCTTGGGACCAGAGACTAGTAAAGAGAGTCTTTTGCAAGCAGTTTACTGGGGAAGACCTTTCAAGGCAAAGACAACAAAGCAAACAGGCCAGGGCAGAGAGAGCTAAAGAGGCTATGTTCTCTGTTAGATCCCTCTGCAGAGTCGGTTCCTCCCAAGAGCAAGAAACAGGGTAAGCTTTTTGGCCCCTGGCTGGGCTGCTAATGGGAGCATGGATTCTCTTAAGCAGAGGTTCTCATACAATGGAGCACAGTTCTTCAGGAAATTATGAATAGCCAACATCCCCATGAGAGATCTAGATGAAACACAATCTCACTCCTAGGTTGGCATTGCTGATTAGCTACCCTAAACCTAAACAGAGGACTGGTTTGTATAATGGGGATGATTGTGATGCCTCTTTGACTAGTACTATACTGAAGTTGAAATGAGGTCAAACACACAAGCCCTTTATATGTAATTAATGGCTAATAAATGGCTTACTGTTTAAGCTATTGCTTTTGGTTACCCTCACATCATTACCTTATGGAGTCTTATTATTCAAGCTAGAATGGTTTTGAAAGTGAAATGATTGATAATTATTCTCAGATAGCAGGGCCAAATTGGAAGGATCCTAGACAAACCCAGGTATGTTGCTCTCCTACCTGATAAGGGTCTGATGACCTATGACCTTTTGAAAAGGAGCTGGTAAGGTCTGAGGCTGGTTGAAGGTCTCCAGGTTGAGCTGTAGGAATGAATTTAAGTGGCCATTAACAAGCCTTGTCTAGTTTGTGGCTCAAATTGGCTTGTGGCGGAAAGTCACTAATGGATGGGGGACATTTATTTTCTCAGAGTGATTTACAGCAAGAGGCCATATGAAACTGTTGGAAGGAGACCAATTGGATGAAAAATGACTCTGGCTAGTCATGGCCCCATTGGCTGATCTAAAAATGGGCTGAAGGCAGGCCACCCCAGAAGCAAGCCAGCAGATGGGTAGAATTCTAATATGTCATAAGGGCAGGTAGGAGACAGGGGAGGAATGCGCACTCACTAAACAGTTGTTATGAGCCAGAAATTGAGTGCATATATACGGCAACAAAGTCAATGTCACTGACTCTGTTTTAAGGAAGACTTGTCAGGACTTCAGACTTCCAAATGGAAAAGAGTTATAAAAATTCCATGTCCATATTGCTCCTGGATTCTTCACTTTTGGGAACCAGAGAATAGAAAATCATAATGGTAAAGAATGAGAGAGGGAGAAGGAGAGAGAGAGACAGAGACAGACAGAGAGAGAGAGAGAGAGAGAGAGAGAGAGAGAGAGAGAGAGAGAGAGAGAGAGGCAGACCCATAACATAGTGGGTAACATAGAGAAAGCACCATGAGTGGTTTTTATCCCTTTGAGACAGAACTGATAAGACTGAAAATTGTATGCTGTCTGCCCCCCAGATGGTCTTTGTATTTGTTCCACTTCGTTTCCTCTGTGCTTCTGACATACAAGATAACTTGGGGATAAAGTTACTGGTTGGTACCGCTGATAAAGAACACTCATGCTGATTAAACCTCAGAACCACTCAAGAGAATGGTGTTCTTTCCTCTGCTTCCTCTGACTAACTGGCCACCCTGCAATCACTGACAGCTGGAAGACAAGATGTCCTAAATCAGTATAGCACTAACCTGTCACCAGGGAGGTTGACGGGATGAAATTCAGTCAATGACATGCTCCGAGTTTGTGCAAGTAAGCAAATGGAGTCCGTGAGGTTCAATGACAACCGAGAAATCATGCTTAGAGAACTCAAGTGCCCAACTCGGAAGGTGCTCTGACATGGAAATTGGGCTACAGAGCTCTGAATCACTCTGTGTCGAATGAAGATAGCAGGGGTTTGACAGGGAAAGGGTGATGCTGTGCTGAGTCATATGTAAGTCTCCTTCGGTAACGAGCAGGCACAGCTTGCTAGCTCAGGGGTCATTCTTAACTACTGAAGTTTTTGTTCATTACCTATATCCTTGTTAATGAGGACTGGGGACAGTGATGGTTCCTGTTCACCTAATAATAGAATGGAAACTCAATGGTCGTTTTGTTTTGTTCTATCTGGAGGCAAGGTTTCACTAAGCATCCCAGGCTAGCCAGGAATTTGCAGTCCTCCTGCTTCAACCTTCCAAAGTTTAAATATGTGTGATCATACCATAGTGTAGACATCTTTGCCTCCCAGCAACCTGAATAGGTAGGAACACAAAACTGTCATTAATCTTTTCTCATCACTGTGACCAATGCTTGACAAAAACAGTTTTAAGAAAGAAAGGTTTGTCTTGGCTCTCGGAGTTTGGAAAAATAGTCCTTCATGGCAGGGAAGGCATGCGCACTGACTGGAGAGGCACAGACCATGGTGGTGGGGGCTTGAAGCTGCTCACATGGTGTGATCAAGCTCACATGGTGTGGATCAGGAAGCAGAGAGTTTAGAAATGAGGTTATAGTCCTGAAAAATCTACCCCCTATAACCCGCCTCCACCAGCCATGTGCAGACCCCAAAAGTTCCACAACCTCCCAAAATAGCTCCACCAGCTGGAGACTACATATTAAAACACACGAGCCTATGACAGACATTTAAGATCTAACCTATAACACAGTGACTCATCTAACACATGTTTAGCCCCATTATTTATCTCATTGTTTATAGGGAATCATCTTGTTCCTTTGAGACTGTTTTGATCTCAACTCAATAGGGACACTAAGCTGTTCCTTTATCC
>JAQHUG010000082.1:2355419-2365949 GCA_028555095.1 Dicrostonyx torquatus
ACACACACACACACACACACACACACACACATTCTTCTCTTCTTCCTCATTTTTCCATTATGATTAAAAAAAAAAAACAGCAACGGCCATCATAGCATAGCCCCAATAACAGAAGCATTAACTGAAAAAATTTACAGTGGATGGTGAACAAGATTGAGAAATTATGATCTGTAGTAATCTTTTACATCAAGTAGGATTCATCCAACTGGAAATAATTTCACTAAAATAAAAATGAAGTAAATTGCAATTAGCTTAACAATGCTATTTAGAATGTTGTAACTTGCTAAAGTCACTAATGCTGTCATAACTGTTATTATGTTTTGGTAGCAAGTATATCTAAATTTTCTGGGAGTCAAAGTTATGGAATTAAAAATAGTTTGGGAGCAAGACAAAGTACCTGAAGAAAGAACTGGAAGGGAGGCCAACGAGTCCACTCAGAACGAGCTTGTTCTGAATTATGGATGTGAAAGAGCACTTGGATAGCATTCATAAGACTCTGTTTAAAGGAAAAATTATCAGTCCATTCATTCACCCTTTAGAAAGTCCATCTGAAGATGGTTGGTCAATGCTCTTTGGTATGAAAGCAAGTATAAAGATAAGCAACACAAGGTACCTGGGCTTTGGTTACAGGCTGCCACGAGTTAGTATTTTGCTTTGCTTTTTGTTGGTCACATGTGTTTGAGCATGAACTTAGTGCTTGCTTTACATACAAAATGAAGATGAAAGCCTGCAACATCTGACTTATGGTAGCTTCCCATAGACAGTAGACTAGTCAGAAACCAAAGGGATTTCATGATGGCATGGGCAATGATGACTGACTGATGTGCCCACCATGCCCACCCCCACTTGTGGCATCCTTTTGGGATCAAAGTTCATTAGGCACATCATCTTTGAATTACATCTCCACTCTGGAAGAATGGTGGCACAAGAATTAAAAACCATATTTTCCAGGAGAGGAAAATGGGACTCAGAAGTTAGGTGGAAATACTGAGAAACCCTTGTGGTTATGAGTTCTGGTCCTAACTCCACCTCACAGTGATTGTTTGATCCTAAGCAAACAGAACTTTCTACTAATCCTGGCAACAATGCCCGATTTTAGGTACTGAGAAGGTTGAAAGAGTCTGTGAAAGCCCTTCTTTTAAGTTAATTTTCTCATTGCTATGATAAAATACCGAATAACAGTCAAATTAAGAAAGAAATGCTTCTTCTGGCTTACGATTTGGGAGGATGCCTCCCATCATGGTAGGCAGGCTCAAGAAGCCAGCTGGTCATGTTGCAAAGGCAGAATGAACAGCAAGTGAACCATGATATAAAACCCCAAGTGCCCCACCCACTCTTTCCTCCACCTCCTAAAGGTTCTACAATCCCCTCACACTGCACTCTTAGCCTGGACCAAGTGCTCAAACACATGAGCCTTTGGGGACATATTTCATATGCAAACCATAGCATCTCTCAAAATATCTTGCCCATAATAGGTGTTCAATAAAGGTCATTTTTCCTTCCTGAGTTTCTCACATTTGAATTGGTATCTCCTGGTTTTGATCCACATTGGCAGCAAGGAGCAGGAAGTTGACTTTTGATCCTTATTCCTAGAGTTGGAAATAGTCTTGACTTGCTCTTCTGAGTACCATCACACCGGCCCTTACATAGCCATCCATGGGTAGTGGTGGAGATTCTCTGACAGTTGAGTGTGCATGGACAATCCATCTTTGGGAGTGTGGTTCGTTGTAATTCAAAGGATTTCAAATCCCATGACCTTTGGGTCGATCAATGGCATCCAATGCTAACAGCAAAGCTCACCCAGGCACAGAGAAACTGTACCCCCAAGTTCCTAGCACTTCTCTTTACTAAAATGAATCCTTTTGACATCTTGGCATTTGTTGTAGAAGAAAAAGTTTAATTAGAAGCCAGAAGAGACTCTTCATAGGAAAGGGCAGCAGGCATGTAATCTCAAATTAGTTCCTCTGTGTGTGATCTCATACAGGAAATTGGTTGGAGTCGTGGCATCGAGATGAGTGAGTTTTATGTTTGAAGGCTCAGGAGACAGCATCGATGCTCCCATGAAAGGCTCTGCTTCATCTCTGAATGTGATATTGTCTTCATACGAGCATGCAGTCAGCTTCTGCTTTTAATCTTCTTCTGCCAGTGACCCCGACTCTTCATCTAGTTTCATCCTCAGCCCTGTCTGGGAGAAGGGCAAGCCAAGTAGCATTTTCCCCAACAAAACCCTGTTAGCAAGCTAAAGCACTGGGTCTTGTTACTCTCAACTTCCTAATTGAGTGTGGTCCCCAGAGCTCAATGCAAGATAATTATCCCTTATTTGGGGAAGCATAATGATTCATATCTTAGAATGTCACTGTGTGCGAGCCTTTGGTTATAAAGGGTATATTTGGAGTGAAGTGGGCGTGGATTGTAAGCCCTACTCCCAATCATCTTAGAAACCTGTATTAACTGTGGGATGATGGTGGACTTCTTTGAAGCCTCAATTTGTTCCTATGCAATATGGGTATAACAGTAGCAATGGGGGAACATTTGTGTGTGTGTGTAAGGATAAAAATAGACAATGGCAGCTTTGGGGGTCATTCAGCTGGTAATGTGCTGGCAAGCCCAAGTCCGAGGACCTGAATTCAGTCCCCAGCTTCACATAAAAATATGAGTGTGGTGGTGCACACTTGCAAGCTCAGCACTTATGAGGAAGAGATGCATAGATGCTCAATGGCCAGCCACTGTAGCTTACTTATGAAGCCCGAAGTCCTAGTAAGAGACTCTGTCTCAAACAACAAAGCAACAAAGTAACACAAAACAAAGTGGACAACACCTGGAGACTGGTACCCAAGATTGACTTCTGGTTTCCATACACAGAAGCATGATATGGATATCTACACACACATGTACTTACACATGTTCCCACACCAACACCTACAATGTACCCACACATGCACACATAGATAGTGCACCTAAAGTACCTAGCGGTGATACTGGTGTATGCAATATTTGTTGAATTAATGATTTTCTGATTTTCTGAGCTACACTTATGTGTCCCAAAGACATTATTGGTGTGGGAGAGATGCAAAAAAAACCCAAAACATTAGAAAGTCCCCTAGTAATCCATAAAACTCTGTGTGTGGTGATAGAGATAGAACCTGGGACCTCGTGCATGCTGGACGAGTGCAAGCTGAATCATGATGGAGCTGCTTCTCCAGCCCCTCATAAGGTCTTCTGGATGGAGTCCACCATTCAGACACTAAGTGTCTCCCTCAAAGGTTACAATATTCTAACATCAAGGATAGCCCAGGCAAGAGGCACCAAGGGTAATTCCTGGAAGAAAAGTGAAGTGAAACCCAGATATATCATGTTCCTACTGCATGCCCGGGCCTGAGTCAAGCTTAGGAACCGTCAGAGGGAAGAGCAGCCTGTTCCTCCCTGACCTGTCTTAGGGTCTCATTTGTGCTGAGCATTGTATTGTGGTCGGCCCCTGCTCTTTTCGGCTCTGATCTCTTCCTTCTTCCCTTTTCATACACTTCTTTCACCTGAGCTAGCTCCTACAGTGAGTTTCCATCTTGAGACTGTCAGTGGTGTCAACCTCGAGATTTGGCTGCCTTGTACAGGTTTTAGTAAGCTCCAGGACAACAGAAAAGGCTTTTCTTCTGATTTTCAAGCAGCAAGGAAAGAAGCTGATTGGTCATTGCTTAGCAGCCTCTAAATCTCTTTCTCTCTCTCCCCCGCCCTAGTTCCCAAAGGGATAAAGAACTTAGACTGTATTTACATCTTGTTCTCTTCTACATTGGCCTAGAATAATAGAACTGTGTGATTAACAGCTCACTTGGAGTGTGTGTGTGTGTGTGTGTGTGTGTGTGTGTGTGTGAGAGAGAGAGAGAGAGAGAGGTGGGGGGGGAGGTATGGGAAAGAGCTGGCATTACAGGCATGCTTGTGTTCATGTTTATTTGTGTGTATCCTTATGTGAATGTATGTGTAGGGGGAAGGGGTAATAGATATTTCAAAACCAATAGGAAACACTGCAGAAGATATGAACAAGAACCACAAAGGATATGTAAACTTACATGTGCACGTGTGTGTATGTACAACTAATTCTAAAAAGAAGTTGTGATTGAGAATGCAGGTACACGCCACAATGCCCCACTAGGACAGACTGTCCATGCAGGAAAGACTGGGGAGAACAGAGAGAGGACTGGAATGGCAACCCTGTTCATTCAATTTTAGGCTCTTAAAATTCTTATTTCAAAGTTATTAAATGACATAAAATTAAGTGTTTCACACCTCTTTGGTAATCTTGGAAATTCTAGCACTACCAATGACCACGTATGGGCTTGGTTAATATAGACATCCAATAAGTATTCACAGGAGAGAAAAATGATTGACTCTGATGGTAATAAATACAGCTATTGTAACATCTAGTAACACACTCAAGATAAACGTAGCTTTAAGCTTCCCTCCCTCATCAATAAGAACCTGGGTCTATCTAGCATTTTTCCCAAACAAGAAAGGTCATCTCTCCTAAGACCTGCAGCTGGTGGGTTTTTGAGTAAGGACTGAATGAACCCCCGTGAAAATGTTTTCAGAGAGTTTTATTTCTTCTTAACACACCGCGTTACCTTGGAACCCGAAGTTATTTCCCTGCTCTCTAATAACTACCTTGTCTGGGCTGTGACTTCTGAGAATGCTCTGTAATTTTCTCCCTATTGACCTCTGTGTCTACCAAGTGCTGGAGACTAGGGTTGTCAAGAGAACCCCGGGGGCTGCTTCTGATAACTGTTATTCCGGGAGCACTTACTCAGGCCTCCCTCAACGCCTGTGTATCAAGAACAGAATTTGGAAAGAAACGATATTTCTATAATTCTGTCTCCATCTTTCTATGGACACATTAGCCCCCAACCCTCACTCCTCAATCTTCAGACAGTTGGGTGTGTTTCCTATGGGGGTTGTATGGGTGCTCAGAAATGTAGTTCTCCTGTCTTGTCCTTTTAATTATGACCCTTTCGTGTCACCCTATTTTGCCCCTATTGTCCCTGAAGCATCTAGATCATACGTCTATTTGTGTCCAATCCCCACTGTTTGAAAATAGCTTAAGAATGCTATCGTCATTTCCTTCTTATTGTTCATACATTAGTCATATTATTACTGTATCATTACTAATATCATAAAAACCTCATGGAATCCTTTGTGTCACAGACACTATTCTGAGCATTCTGTAGCGATCTCTATGACACCAGATGAATAAACGAGATCAGAGAGGTGAATGAATTTGTTCAGGATCTGAGCAAATCAGGGATGGGGGCCAGGGGTAGAATGCATCCTTAGCATGGGCGAGACCTTGAGTTCGAACCTTAGCACTCCACAATAAATAAATAATAATCGCCCAGACAATAAGACTGAGAGTTTAGATTTTAGACAAAGTGTGTCTGTCTCCAGCATCCATTCTATCCCTCTTTATGCACCTATGATTCTCTGACCTGTCATAGGCATGAGCCCCTGGAGTGGAAAGCAGCTTGATTGGTAGCTAATACAACATTGATACATCACAGCCTAGATTCTTGGGCTCATTTCTTTCCCCCTCAAGGAAAGATAGGTTTAAGGAAATTGATACACAGTGGGCAATGCCCTGCCCCATGCAGGTAGTTTGTATCCTGGGATTCGTACAAACTGTCATGAGTCTCTCTCAGTACACTCTCCCTAGCTCCCTCTTCCTTCCCCAAATAGTTACTCATCGTCTTTGGTGGGAGAAGAAAAGCAGGCCTTGCCTAGGATCAAAGAGAATTGCTTTTTCATTTATCTATGCTACCGCTAGTTCAGTCAGCTAATGGAGAGCTATTAAGCCCACCATTCCTATGATTGGTCTGAGTGATTTTGTAATTGGATTCTTTTTATCCTCCCAGCAAAACGCACGAAAATTGTTCCGTTCGGGGATTCTGTCATACACTCTGACTCAACCTTCAGTCGGAGCTGGAGATGCTTCATGCAGGCACTGAGGCATCCTCCGCACTTCCTGAAACAGCAGCTTCAGTTCTGAGGGCCTTCCTGATGTGACCAGAGGAACAGCCAGCACCTCTGGGATGCTAGGAAATAGCTAGCAAAGGCCATCATCACCTCCTGCCTCCTCTGAGCTGCAAGGTCTGTGCTGTCAGCCAGCCCCTTGGTTCCTTCCTTGCACAGTTTGCTCTTCTTTTCCTAGTCACACCCGTTCCTTTCTTCAGCATAGCCTGGGCTCGCTCACTCCTGAATGAAGAGCAAGCTTCTTACGTCACTGCCGCTGAAGGCTGTGTCGACCCAGCGTTTTCTAGAAAACAAGAATGCTGGGTCCATTAGAGTGAGAGAGAAAGGTCTTGAAAACAGTGTTTTCCTGTTGATGTTCCCAAATGCCTCCTGCTTTCTAAGGTGATGTCTGTTCTCTTCACACTCCTCCTCTCCCTTGTCCTCTTCTTCTTCTTTCTCCACCCCCACCCGGTATGTATATTTCCATGAGTGTTCATAGATACAAGACCTTGGTACAGAGTCTTCCTCTCTTCTTCTTCATCATATTCATTCATTCATTCATTCATTCATTCATTCATTTTGAGTCAGGCTCTCTTACTGGCAAAGAGCTCCCCAATTAAGCTAGACTGTCTAGCAAGCAAGCCTCATGTCCCTTCTGTCTGCCTCCCCGGTTCTGGTTTTACAATGGCTGCACTGCTCAGATCTTCACAGGGGTGTTGGAGATCTGCGTTAAGGCACTCACGCTATGTGACAAGTAGTTTTCCAACTGAGCCATCTCCCCGGCCCCTCTTCCAGATGTTAAACTCTCTTCATGCTGTCTGGTCTTTCACATTCATCTTTACCCATCTTTCACATTCCACTTTCCAGGGGTAAACCTTGGCCCTTTCCAAAGCAGTCAGTGCAGAAAGCCTTTGATTTGCTTGGTTCTCCCCCTCGCTGTTACATCAGTGTACACCCCAGGCTGTAAGCCAAGCAGAGCTGAGGGATAATTTTATTAACAAAGAGAAGAAAGGAAAGGGGAAAACCAGAAACTCTCAGATGTCTTCCTATTTGACTTCCCAGTCGGAGAAGCGTTGTTTGCAAGTCTTTGATGTGCCCTATGCTGAGCATTTTTTGAAAGACACACTTCTAGAACTGCTAATTATCCACGGGGAAGGCAGGTGCATCGTGATCCTGCTACTGTCTCATTTTTAGGCTAGTGACACCTAAACATTAATGAAACAACATTTGAAATTCAGTTCTTTAGTGCTAGGGTTTGAATCTGAAGTGTCCCTCTCAGGCTCGTGTGTCCCCAGCAGCTGGGGTCCCTACACACCCTTGGTCCCCAACTGCTAGCACTATTTTGGGAGGTTCTGGAAATGTCAACTGGTGGGACCTAGATGGAAAAAGTCGGTCTCTTCGACTTTATGACCTTAGTCCTCAGTTTCTTGCTTTCTTGCTTCCTGTGTACCATGAAGTGAGCAGCCTCCTTCTCCATACTTCCACCGCTATGCTAGCCTGTTTCTTCCTTTGCCCAGAATCAATGGAGCAAGAAACTGGGGAGTGTGTGGTCTGCAAATGTTAATTAAAATGAAACATTCCTCCTCCTAAGTCAGGTATTCGTTCACAGCTACCATAGCAGTGACTACTATATTCGGTCACGTTGATCGCATTTTAAGTGTTTGACATTCACATCTGTGTCCAATGGCTACTATATTGGCTAGCCTGTTCCTGTCACCCCAGGAAGATATAGACACAATTGTGCTAGTCCTTACCCCTCTCCATTTCTCCTACTGAAGCAACAGGTTTTTTTTACACATCTTTCTCCCCAGCAGCAGTGTCTTGGGAAATTAACTGCCCTACGACAGCAAAAGTGAACTCTTTCTATGTGGGACTCCTTGGACCCTCTGTGGCTTTATGGAGAAATTAAGTTGGGGTCACTCTGAACCTTTCCCTCTCCATGGAGAGGTGGGCTAGGGCTCAAGGGTTTGACGAATAGAGGCGAGAAGCCTGCCCATCCCATTCCATCCTTTGAGAAGCACCCAATCCCAATGGGACAAGGGAACAGCTACTTTCTCCCTGCTAGCCATGACCCTTGGATAACAGCTTCTTATGGAATTGTCACACTGAGTAATCGTTTATTTGCTGAGCTCTGAACTCCTGGGAAGCCCAGATGTCGCTGTCAGTGTTGTAACATCATTGCCTAGCCCAACCCCCAAAACACAGAGGTCTGCTGAATATAGATTAGATGACAGTGAATGCTCTGTGCCATCAAGTGCTGCCAAGATCCCTTCTGAAGCTCACGCCTTGGTCAGAATAAAACATGGAACATAGAGATGTTAACCTTTTCAGCAGCCGTCATAGGAGTGAATACCATCTGCTGCTCCCAGGGGTTGAGTAGCTAAATAACTGCAAGTCCCCCGAATCAAAAACATTAGTCTTGGCATCAAGGGGAGCTTGTTTGTGCCATGCTTTTCTGCTTCTGTTGAAAACTGGCTCTGGGTGTTTACATTCTCAGTATGTCTCCTCGACTATTTTATTACATGGTGAAAATACTACTGAAGTGTGTCTTGAATACTAATTGAGACAGATGATATGAGTATATTTCCTTTCCCAGACACACTAGCAATAAAGAACTCATAGCATCCATCATCCCTGGTCATGTTATAGAGAAAGTGATCTGGGTGGGGCGACAGTCCCATCATTTACTCAATAAGAGAATGATAGGCTATGCAAAAATGTCAGATGGATCAGGGAATTCCCTATATGTCATATGAATGTAAAGGCTGTTTACTTAGCAATTGTGAATAGAGAGAGTGGGAAGAATTATGTGGAGCCAGACCTCAAGGGGCCTCCTGTCAAGAGAAGTAGGAAGAAAGGGGCTGGGCCATCTGAAACACACTGTTTGCACCCTCTATTGGATGTGGGGCTACTCTTTGGTGTGATTCACTCAGAATGGTTCTGGCTGCCCTCACGGAAGAAGCTATCTGGGTTTCATATGCAAGGTGTCCTTGCTTTGCACATAATTTTCCTTCCAAGAGCAAATGATTTTCATAGTCTTGAGATATCAAAGCGGGTGTTTAAAAAGCCAAGAAAGAAAAAAAAATGTGAGTGAGGGGTTTCTGAGATAAGTCAAGGCCTATTTTCCTGGGCATGCTTATGTTATCAACTGGGAGTAACAAACAGGTACCCAAACTTTGGTTCTTAAGAAATGAAATGAATCAAACATTTGCTTCTTTGACCCTATCTGGATTGGAGTTAACGGCTTTGATGAACATATTACCAGTAAGACAAGACCAGAATAATGAGTGGCTTACTTTCTGTGCTGTTTTTTGCTTGGCCAGAGCCTCACATTAGATCTGCTTGGTCCTTCTCATTGTTGGTGGAGGCTGTTCTAGATGCTGGGGCCCTTGGTGCCCCTTGGGTGTCAAATTCCACTTGGAATTTGGAGATGTTTCCCTTGATACCAAATTTCCACAGTATTCCTTGACCTTAGCTTCCTACAGAGATATAGAAAGCACTTGGATATGATTTAATATGGACCTTTTAAAATAAACATATTTTTATTAATTTTTTTGTTTTACATACCCACCCCAACTCCCCCTCCCTCTCCTTCTCCAGCCACCCTATCTTTTCCCCCATCCACTCAGGGGGGTAAGGCCTCCCTTGGGGAGTCAGAGAAGTTTGGCATACCAAGTTGAGGCAGAACCAAGCCCCTCCCCCATGTATCAAGGCTGAGACAGGTATCCCACAATAGGAAATGGACTCCAAAAAGCCAGTTCAGGCACCCAGGATAAGTCCTGGTCCCATTGCTGGACCCCCCTCAACAGATCAAGCCACATAACTGTCACCCACATTCAGAAGGCCTAATTTAGTCTCATTCAGCTTCCCCAGCTGTCAATCCAGAGTCATTAATATGGACTTTTACCCCCAAGAAATATGCAAATTCTGCAAATACTTTGGTGGCGCTGCATGCTAAACACTTTCTGTTTTCTTTGTCCTCAGACTCTGCCCCTTTCTTTGTTCTTTGATCTCTTGAATTCCTCATTTTCCTTTCCTCCTACTACTTTACATCCTTAATTAATGGTGTTATTCTAATTTCAGGTTTTACATAATTAGTTATTAGAGCATGTAAGTCTTTCCGTCTCAGGGACCACCACACAAAGACATGCTTAAATATTCACAAGTAACAATGGCTCCATGACCATGACGGGATAAAAGCCTTAAAGCAAGTATTGCACTACTGCTCTTGTAGTGGATTCTACCATGTGTCACCAGAACATTATTTTAGGGCCCCAGTCTTTATTCATCCTGTTTCCGGGAGTAATGACTACTGACATCTCATAGCCAGTAGCTCATAGCCCATCACCTTCTACAGAATTAACTTCAGGAGAAGGGATCTGCTTGTCCAAGATATATCTTTCTTTCTTTCTTTCTTTCTTTCTTTCTTTCTTTCTTTCTTTCTTTCTTTCTTTCTTTCTTTCTTTCTTTCTTTCTTCTTCTTCTTCTTCTTCTTCTTCTTCTTCTTCTTCTTCTTCTTCTTCTTCTTCTTCTTCTTCT
>JAQHUG010000082.1:2365994-2387544 GCA_028555095.1 Dicrostonyx torquatus
CCTCCCTCCCTCCCTTCCTCCCTTCCTCCTCTCTCTGCAGCTCTCAAGCTGTGACTACTCAGAACAATCTCTTGTCTTGACTAAGAACTGCTAAAAGAGCAGACGTGTTCGTGGATTCCGAGACCCCTGTATTAGTACATCAGAAATCAACTTCTCCTCTGCCCAGTCCAGCTTTTCCTCAGATGATTCAACCATTGTTCCCTAGAACACTTACTATCAGAATCACACGAATCTCAGTCTGGGGGTCTGTTTCTCCATGAACTTGACCCTTGATGCCCTCTGTGTGTTATGAGAATGGTGGTGGTAGCTGAGGCTCACACTGTGGAGCACTTGTTGTGTGAGAGGCATTCTGTGGCACAAGTACTACCAGCCCTGGATCCACACCAACACCTAGTCCTAACCCCCAAGGAAGCCAAACCAACCCCTCATGTAGAAGGGAGAAAATTAAAGCGGAGGTGTTAAATATACCTTTGGTGATAGCAGAGGGTCTTGGGAACACTTCTTTGATAAAACCTTTCGGGCATCTGTGTTTTGACTTCTATCTAAATTCTCTCTCAGCACATCCCTGGGGGCCATGTGAGTGTGCTGCTTCTATGCAGCGTAGCAGCCCTCATTATACTCAGTGAGCTTTTAGAAATTTGCTCCTATGTATTTATTCTAAGCTTCCAAGACCAAGCATACTGCTTGGTGAATATCAGGTGCTCCACATGCCGGATGCAGAGGTCCAGTCTTTGTAGTTGAGAATGCTGGGAGATCTCTTCCAAAGGAAGGAAGTATGGAGATTCTGAATTCATATCACTCACATCTTGACATTGGGAACTTCAACAGCCCCTCATTTTGTTCTTTGTAAAATTGGGATAATATCATTATCCCTAAGCATTATTTATGGGCATTGTAGAAAATAAATGATACCATATGTATAAACCACTTAGTCTTGGATGCAGTAAGTGCCTCATAAATGTTATCTATCATAATCATTGGCCATTGTTGGGGGAGGTTGCTTGTTCATTTCCCAGCTGCCCAGACTCCTGAAATAATTACACAGAAATCTGTATTAATTGCAATACTGTTTGGCCAATAGCTTCATTGTATTCTGGCTAATTCTTATATCTTAATTTAGCTCAATTCTATTAATCTGTGTATCACCATGTGACTGTGGCTTACCGGCAACGTTTCTGTGGGCTCCGGCAGAGGCGTCTGTCTCTTGTGGGTGGCTACATAGCTTCTCCCTGACTCTGTCTACTCTCTCTATATCTCTTTCAGCCTAGCTTAACCCTGTTAAGCCATTGGCTAAAAGCAGCTTATTAATTAACCAATGGCAGTAAAACATATTCACAGCATACATCACCTCCCACATCACCTCCCCTTTTCTGTCTTAGTAAAAAGGAAGGTTTTAACTTTAACATAGCAAGAATACATATAATAAAGCAGGTATCAAGTAAGAATTATAGTTACAATATTTATATCTGCTTTATCCTTTTATCATAGCTAAGGAAAACTATAACTATCTATTATCCAACTCCATGTAACGTTATTTTGTCAGATTGTATACCCATGTAAAGTTATTTTGTCAGATTGTATTCATGCATGTTTCTACCTCTGTTTAAGACATTTTGTATATTGATACAATTTTAGGATATATTTATCATATTGCATTATACATTTCTACCTGTGATCAAGATACTTGTACATTGTTTACATTTTGAGGTCATTGTCCTCAATTGCTGCACAGTTGTTTAAAGATTGTTTAATATTCTCATATGAAGTCTTGGTCTTTAAGTTATACAGGTATTAAGTACTATAGGTTAATAGTCATTCATGTTTGTCATACTTATAGTTAGACTACTCAGGTTGTTTAGTTACATAAAGATTGTATTCTGCATAGATAGGTAATCTTCAACCACTTCAAAGAACTGTAAAGAATATGGCATTTAAATAACTTAGGGTTCTGTTGATGTGAGACACGATTGCTCCTGGCAGCACCCATCTATTCCTGAGAGAATGTTAAGCACCAAAGAGCTTGTTTTCTTCTTGGCAAAACCGGCCTTTGGGCAAGGAACTACCTATGCCTTGACCACTGACAAAATGCAGGTTGTCTGGACTGGACAAGCAGGATACAAGGAAATAGACTGCCAAACCTTGCCAAGACAGGGTAAGACAGTTTTGAAAAGAATTTCCTGCCTCTGAAAATGGTCTGTCAGTTACTCTAGGCCTTAGCCAAAGTTGGTTGCTCCAACACTGCAAATGAGACTGGGTGATTGCCCAGGTAGCTGGCTGTCTCTGTTATTTACTGCACACTTTGGAAGCTGCATGATTGCCCTTCCTGCCTACTCAAGTAATATTATCTTCCTTCTCAGGCCTTTGATAGGGTTGAAGATTAGATAGTCATTATTACTTTCTTCTTATGATTTAGCCAAGCCATTTCCAATACAAGACTTAGACTCCTTAGGATAGAATGATTATTAAAACATTTAGCATATGTTCCTTGCTTAATATTATTTATACTGGTTATAATTCTAATTTTTATACTTGATATCTGCTCTTACGGTATATAGTTTTGTATTGGGTTTGTAACTCCCTTATTTAAACAAAAGGGGAAGGTGATAGGGAACCTCCTTCAGCCAATGGCTTTTGAGAGGCTAGACCAGGTTGAGGTGTGGATTTGAAGTACCAAAAGGCCATGGTCCCACGCGCTCCACCCCTCTCTTCTTGTGTTCCACAGCTTCATGTTGGACCCCCATTCCTGTTCCATGAGTTTTAGAATACTCTATTCAGAGTTAGCTTGGGATTATTTGACTTGGGTTCCCCCATTTGATGCATTCATCATTAGGCCACGAATCAACTGATTTTCTCCTTGGGTTCCATCTTCAGAGAAGTCAGTTAGAAAGAATGCATCCTTTCTTGAACAATCCTCTTCATGGGGAGAGATGACAGTAATCACAGTAGTGCTTTGCAACCCCTATGGCAATGAGAAGGATTGTCTGGCTTGTTTGTCACTTTCATACCACTGTGACCATGATTTCTGACAAGAAGAAAGTACTTTGACTTGCTTTTTTTTTTTAGAGCATTTTAATTCAACATGGCAACAACGGCATGGCAAGACATCTCGGCTCATGTTTTGATGAACATGAGACAGGCTGTTCACATTGTAACAAACCAGTGAAAAGATAGAATGAGGGCCCATCCATATTTACGTACTTCAACCTTATATCCTAGGAGTACCACAGCCTTCCAATTTACAACATTAGCTAGGAACCAAATACTCAAAACATGACCCTGTAAGGGCACATTTCAAATTCAATCCATAATTCTTGAACTAAAGGCATTCTGAGCTGGGGCAGGATATTCATACTTACAGAGAGGTAAGACCGGAAAAGGATCTTGGCATGTATACAAAAGACACTGAATTTGAGATAGTAAACAATGCTACCGCAGGAGAGAGGATTGACTGCTACCAGCCCTGAGCAAGGAGATCTCATGCTTTCCATTGAATACTTATGGCATAGGAGTTCAAGGTGTCGTGAAAATATTTGATAGAATCATAAGAAACCATGAGTTGAAGGCCTTCTGGATACAGTTTATATTTTATATTTCCAGCATGACATCTTTCATTGGCTTTTAATAAATACCATTAGCAGAGATGTGCTAACCTATCCAATATTTTTTGTCAGCAGTTTGGACATAGATAGCAATGACTTGGTGACAACATATTCAGAGAACAGAAATTCATGAAGGCAGGCCAAGGTTTTAGATTGAAGAATTGGGATTCAAGAAAGAGACAGACAAGTTAGACAAATGAAGCTAATCTAATAAGATCACATTTAACATGAGTAAATATGATCTTCTGGGCCAAGGTCAGAAAACCTCAACTGTCCTGGGTGATGATGACAGCACTTCTCATTTTCATATTTATCTAATGGCCACCTAGTAATTCTTACCCTATCTCCTTCCAAGAAGGACTTGAATTAGCTCAAGAAGATGGGTTGGTGATTTTCTGAGCATGGGCCACAGCCTGTCAGCATAACCTGGAAGCTTGACCTACTAAGTCAGAGGTAGGGACCCACAGTCTACTTCAACAAACCTTCATGGGAATTCTAATACACAATAAAATTTTCAAACCAGGGCTGGGAGATATCAAACAGTTGATAAAATGATTACCACACAAGCATGAGGACCCAAGTTTGATCTCTAGTCCCTGTATAAGAAACCAGGCATGGTGGCATGCACTTGTAATTCCAGCTTTGGGGAGGTAGAGGCAGGCAGATTCCTGACAATTGCTAATAAGCCAGCCTGGCTGAATGGTGAGAATCAGTTCAAGTGAGAAATGCTGTCTCAAAAAAAAAAAAAAAAAAGCTAGACAAGCCCTGAGGAAGTTGTGTACTAAATTTGCGTACCAAGGTTGACTACTGGTTTCTGATCACATGAGCATAAACAGGCACTTGTATCCACATATACACATGCACCATGGTGTACACTTTCACCCTCTTATACAATAAGTGAGTGTGCTGGGCGGTGGTGGCGCACGCCTTTAATCCCAGCACTCAGGAGGCAGAGACAGATGGATCTTTGTGAGTTCGAGACCAGCCTGGTCTACAAGAGCTAGTTCCAGGACAGGCTCCAAAGCTACAGAGAAACCCTGTCTTGAAAAACCAAAATAAAATAAAATAAGTGAGTGTGTAAATAACTGTCAAAGGGTATAAGATTTGAAGCAGAAATGTCTAAGGTTCAGAAGTTAAGATGAAGTGGAGCTTTAGGGCAAGCTAGGGAATTGAGGCTGGGGAGATGGCTCAGTGGATAAAGCACCTGTAGGACAAGAAGGGGGACCTGAGTCTGGATCCCCAGCACCTACCTGGGTGGGTATGACAGTTCTCCAGTAATACCAGCATTTGTAGAAACAAAGACAAGAGGTCTCTGGTGGCTTGGCTAGCTAGAGCAGCTGAGTTGGTGAGCTTCAGGTAAATGAGAGACCCTGTCTCAGCAGATAAACCGGAAAATGAACAAGGAAAAGTACACACTATCAACCTCGGGTCTCTAAATGCACTTTGTGCTCACACTTGAAAACATACTTGTGTGTGCATGCATGCACACGCACATGCACACAAACTTACTTTCTCCTAAAAAGATAATATAGGGAATAGATGCCATAGATTAAGTCAGAGTACTTAGGGAGGCCAAACCGCCAACTGAGAAAACAATCAGTTTATTCACTCTCCCAGGTCCAAAGACAAAAACAACCAACTCTTTTATTGTAATTTGAGGGGAAACAATTGCATCTTCATAGAGCAAGTCTATATTCTAGCAAATGAAGTGCTCAACGGTAGCCCTTCTGTAATAAGACATTGGGTTTCTGAAGGTTATTTCTTTAGTGATCTGCCTCTTAACTGGATCGACAGCAGGGTGAGCTTTGAGATTTCTGGTGGGCATATGATCAGAACACAGGGTGGAGCTTTTGTGATCTGATCCATGTAAATGTAGGTTCAAAGAAGGACTTTGCTGAATTGATCTAAAACCGTGTGGATCCTCATGGTCAGGGTTGAAGTACTGACTCTCTGACAAAAGAATGGGCTGGCAAAAGTTCTAAAATTCATTCATAATGTTAATCTCTGCCAAATGAAAACAGATAAGAGAACACAACAGTCTACTGTGGTTTGTAAATAACAAGATGCTGCTTTAGTGGTCAAAATCTCAAGCTCAGAAGTCATAAAAATGAATGTGTTTATTCAGGTCCTATGACATAGTCTTGAATTGGGTACTGAATTCTCTCACGGCCTTGGTTTCATTTTGTGCAGGGAGATTACAATGGTTCCTACCTTAGTCTTGATAGGTAGCATCTTCATTATGGGAGTGATGTTTGTTGATGCAGACACATGATGGAGACAGTATAACCTCTCTCTCATCTCCTCTCCTGAGGCCTCCTGGGGCGATACGGCTCACTAACTAAGGAAAGAAGTGGTAGAGGCCAAGGAAGGCTAGCTCCTATTGTGAGTCCGTATCTCTATCATGACCACGGTGTCTCTCCCTGATGCCCTGGAATTTAATTAAACATGATTTTAAGTAGAAACCACAGAAGAAAGGCTCATCAGAGGAAGTGTGAGAGATGAGGAAGGCTTCGGAGACTCAGGGATGGTCCACAGACGATGGAGTGAAGTGAAGGTTCTAGAATCTGAATCTTCACATCCATCCTTTTGCCATTTCCTCTTAGTCTTTTGGCCTTTAAGTCTAAGATCATTGACTTTTGTGTGTTTGGTTTGCTTGCATTTCACAGTGTCTTGGGCTATGAAATAAGAAAGGAATCCAAAGGCTTTTGTTCAAGTCTCAACTCTGCCACATACTACATGCACTGTCATGAGTTTCTTAATGAGTGTGTCTATTTGATGGGAAAACAATATTTGTATGTTTTGCTTTTAGGGACCTGTTACAAACTTTAAAGAGATTTTCATGAAAACATTATAAACTCTGTTATTCTAGGCAAATGTTAGACAATATTATTTAAAAGGAATGTCACCAAATGCCTCCATATTTCCTATCGTTACATTGGTACCCTCTTCTTATGATGACAGTTTCTCAGGATACCTTCTTCATAACACTGCCTTCACCCCTTCAGGATTCTGTTTCTCAATAATAGCCCCTTATACCCAACTTCTGGCAAATAACTTAATATGGGAGGAAAAAATAGGTTTATATATATTAAAATTATACCAGTTTTTTAATAGAAACTGCAAACACTTTCTTGCAGTTATTTCAAATATTTGCAAGTTGTGATATAAAATGTAAATGAGAGATGTAAGGAGTCCTTGTCACATGCTCAGGGAGCCACAAACTCTGCTATGCCTTCCTGGTCCTGATGGCCTATAACCTCAAACTGAATGCCAAAATAAATTGTTCTTCCCTTAAGAAAAAGAAATTCAGTAGAAGAGGCATCGAGAGACTATCTCTACCTCTCTCCCTTCCAGCCCCCACGTGCATCTGGGTGGTTATGCACAGTCCTCAACAACTGCCCCACCTGAGTGTTCAGGCAGAGATCAGGTTATCTCAGAGAGGACAGGAAACTGTAATTGTGAAGCCACATGGCTTGAAAGGCCCACTGTTTTGTTTTGCTTTTTTAGCCATGGAAAATTAAATGCATTAAGTACCGTGACGCTGAGGTCAACAATCTTCACTCCGTGGCTTTTGTTTTCCTATTTCTAACATCATTGCTTTGTCTGAAAAAATAATGTTTCAGTGGGCAGTGGATGATGGTGCTTGTGAGTTTGTAGGTTTGGGTTTTATGAAACCACACCGGGAGTTCAAGGAAAGAGATTCCAGTAGAAATATGTGTGAAAAACAAAGAAACTTAGAGAGGAGGAGGAATGATGGGGCACCAAATTGTTTTCTTCAGAATATTTCCACTTACTGACTTTTGGGGAGCAGCCATTTGTTGGGATAATTTATTTGCTCCTATTAAAAGTGTTCCCTGGGGCTGAAGAGATGACTCTGTAGTTAAGAGCATTGGCTGCTCTTCTCAGGGACCCAGGCTCGATTCCCAGCACCTACACGGTAGCTCACAGCTATCTGTAACTACAGTTCCAGGGGACTCAACACTCTTCTGGCTTCCGTGGACATCAGAAGTTCACAAGAAGACTGCTCTTGTGGAGGACCCAAGTTCAGTTCCCAGAACCCACAATAGGCAGCTCACAGCTGCCTGTAACTCCATGTTCGCAGGTTTCCCATGCCTTTAGTCTCCTCAGGTGCCTGCTTCATATGCATATACACACAGGCAGACACAAACACATACAAATAATTAAGAATAAAATCTTTTTCTTAGAAAAGAATAGTTCCTGCTTGGATTATGAATGGCCACACTTCCAATATTGGACTCCCTTTTGGCACACTAAGCTGCTGACAAGTGGGAAAGGGTAAGGAGTTATACATGTTGCCCTAGGACGTGCCAATTCCCCCAGCATGATTGCTGGAGAAGTTTCCATGAAGAGGGAGCATACTCAGGAGGCTGGGGAGATGGCTCAGATGATAAGAACACTTGTTCTACAAGCTTGAGAGCTTGAGTTCAAATTCCATGGTGCCCATGGAAGCCAGAAGTGACATCATACATGACTGTGACCTCAGCATTGAGGGAGGCAGAGACAGGCGCATCACTGGGGCTTGCTGGCTGCCAGCATAGTTTCAAAGCCAGTGAGATTCTCTGTCTCAAGGGTATAAACTGGATCGTGTAGGAGGTGGCCACCCAATGTCCTCTGGCCTCCATGTAGGCCTGCACACATGTGCATACACTACACTACACACACACACACACACACACACACACACACACACACACACACACACACACCTGCCACATACACCCATAGTGGACTGCATTCTATAAAGGCTCAAGTTTATATTATGCTTGAAGTCAAATCCTTACATGGTTTTTAAAGATAATACTGGCTTAATCTTTGCATCTCTGGTTTCGTCACTTGGAAATGGGTACTACAGTTCACTGCTCATGGGAGTATTGTTGAGTTTAAATAATAAAAATCCTCAGTACGGTCCCTACCACAAATCAAACTCCTAACAAACTCAAGCTATATCTATTTCAAAAAGATGTAGAGGATGCCTCAGATACATGTAGTCCACTGCCAATAGGTCAGGTCTCCTGTACCAAAATAGACCCTGAAGTGCTTGTCTCCTGGGAACAGGGGCATTCCCCATGCCCTGATGGAATCACCGAATATCTTCATGTAGAAACAGTAAATCTTAACTCTTCTCACTGAGAGTTCAGTAGCACAGATCTCAGCTCACAGCCCCTATGTCCACTTCATGCCGAAGGCGACTGAAGACAGCCCTCTGGAGCTGTGTAATGGGCATCTAGCATGAAGCCTTCTCTGGGGTGGCTGTGTTTTCAAAATGGCTGAGTGGTTGTTTTCTGGCATTTCACTATCTGGGTCTCGGAAAACCAGAAGTTATCACACAAAGGGAGACAGTGAGCTGAAGTGTGCGCGTGGGTGAGGTGGAGTGCTTGATTCGAGACACAGAAATTCTTTTTATTGTTCCACAGTAACTTTGAACAATGGGCCTTTTCACAGAAGCGAAGTTTGTACATAGTTGATGTTGTCCCATGTAAGCTCTGGAATGGTTTCTTTTTTTTAACACATCCCCTATTTTATTTTAAGAAGAGGGGTGAGGCTTCCTCGAATGTTTATACTTCTTGCCTTAACTGAAGATGTGCACTGTGAGCCTGCTGTTTCTTGAATACTTTCTATGAAGCCAATGTCATGTTTCAGGGCTTCACTATCCATTAATTTTCACAACAAGCCTGTGGGTGCTGCCTAGCCCTTGCCTTCAGATGGGGAAACTGAGGGCAGAGAAGCCAAGTTATTTATTCAAGGTCCTATAGTTAGAAGTGGTGGAGTTGAGATTTGACCTCCATATCCCCAAACCCTTTGCCTTCCTCCATCCTGTATGGGCTCATCCTAACGCTCTCACTAATGAGTGAGAGCAGGGGACACAGGTAGAGTTAGATTTAAAGAGGCCTCTCTGTGTTCAAAATCGTTCAAGCTTTCTTGCTTGGCCAGTTGCTAGTGGACCTTGGGTTAGATGGAATCATTTCCTTTAAATGGGAGCTAATGAAAATGAGAAGCTTGGAAAGACTGCATCTCTTGATAAAAAGGCATGTTTTCAATGAGATGTGTTCCTCTGTGCAGTCAGCAAATGAAGTTAAATGCATCTCTAGATTGAAGCCAATGTACGCAAAGCCATTGGGTACATTGATGGCGTCAGTGAAATTGAGCATATGACTTCCTGTGGCTATGACTTAGACGTAAGTTTCATGACTGTCTCATTTTAAAAGTAATGAGCTAACAGAAAATACTCTAACTTCTTGTACTGGGTGGTTTTGTGTGTCAGCTTGACACAAGCTAGAGTCATCAGAGGAAGGAGCCCCAGCTGAGGACATGCCTTCTTAAGATCCAGCTATAAGACATTTTCTCATTTAGTGATCAACGAGGGGAGGCATAGCCCATAGTGCGTAGTGCCATCTTGGGCTGTTGGTCTTGGGTTCTATAAGAATGCAGGCTGAGCAAGTCGGGGAAGCAAGCCAGTAAGTAACACCATCCCATGGCCTCTGCATCAGCTCCACCTCTAGAATCCTGCCCTGTTTGGGTTCCTGTCCTGACTTCCTTCATTGATAAACAGCAATACTGAAGTGTAAGCCAAATAAATCCTTTCCGACCCAACTTGTTTTTTGGTCATGGTGTTTCGTCACAGCAATAGAAACCCTAACTAAGACACTTCTCTCATCCAGACTGGACTTAGATTCTGTATTCTCACTCCACTGGGGCCATCCCTTGATGGCCCTTCTCTGAGTCACTTTCCTCCTGTAGGAACTGATGCAGTCTCTTCATGTGGCCCATTCACTATTACTGGTGCTACTTGTGCACAGTGCTGGCATAAATATGTGTGATGATCGAGGAGAGGTGGTTGGTTGTCTTGAGCCCTTCTAAATTAGGTCTCCTTTCTCTTTCTGTTTCCTAGATTGACCGGTAGCCATTGTGTCTGGCTCCTCTCCATGCGTCTGTTCATAGTATATTTGTTCTCTTCGATTAAGTGCTAGAAAGTCTAATGATCAATCTAGTCACTATGTGTTTTCGGGGTAAGCGCGAACAGACTCTGAGGGAGGGTAAGGGGCCAAATTAGAGTGTGAACTGCAGCAATCTTCAGTGCCAGGAAAGCATTACTTATCCGCGTAGAGATAATTGAATTTTGTTTTATTGCTGATATCTAGCTAAGTGGCATTACTATCAGGGACACTTTGGCAAGAAGAAAATTTTTTTACAAAAGGAAGGGGGAGGAAAGGAGGGAAGAGGTGGAAGGTAGGGGAAGGGAAGAAAAGGCCGGAGTGATGCTCTGGGTGAAATCTCATTTTGAATCTCTTCCTTTCTGCTTGCTGTCCACAGTGGCTTGAACTTCATTGACCTGATGGTGCGACAAGGGAATATTGACAACCCTCCTAAGACACCCTTGGTGCCAGGATTCGAATGTTCTGGAATTGTTGAAGCTCTGGGGGACAGCGTGAAAGGATACGAGGTAAAGTTTTAAGTCTGACATAAGCAGTGGTAACCATCTAGAATCTGTGAGAAAGCAAAGCTACGCAAGACACATTTGAAATAGTAGGAGTAATATTTATTTTGTCATTTTGAGCTAGATAACATTGACCCTGTTTGTAATGATAGGACTTTCCAAAAATCTCATGACTTTATTTGTTTGCTTTTTTTAAGGATTTTTTTTCCATATACTATCTTGGTTGCTCTTGGCAACAGTTTGAGGAAGTGGGCTAGACAAGTCTTATTGTATTCCTTTTTCATATTTACTTAATATAGCTATTAAGACTATTTGGTTTTGTAGTAACTAAGTGCACAGTCCCTTGCTCCATCTACAGCTACCATTCCCACCATCTCAGGCCTAGCAATCAGCTACAAAACACAAAAGTAAGGGGAGTTAGTTATTTTATAATACGGTTCCTTAAAGTATTTACCTGGTTGATACCTTTTAAGTTATTATTTACAAATCATGAACTACTTCAGGAATGGATAAGAAAAGGGTTTTAGATTTAAAAAAAAATACTTTAAGTCAAGGAATCTCTCCCTGACAATGGGATAGAATTGGTGATTGATTAATGGCTTTGGGAAGAGGGCAACATGTAAGTGGTTTATTTCATTATTCTGTTTCATTCACATGTGATATTCTCCACAATCAAACATTTTATTTTGAAAAAAAATGCATGCATGACTCTTCCTACTGTCTTAATACAAACTAAATACAACTTAGTCCATAAAAACTGAAGCCTTGTATCTATCTGGTAAGGTGTCATTTGGTTAAAAGTGTTTGCCATCAAGCCTGGTGACTTTTGTTCAATCCCTGTAACACATGAGGTTGAAGGGAAGAACTACAAGTTGTTCTCTGACTTCCACACAAGTGCTGTGGTACACACACACACACACACACACACACACACACAATCTAATGAAATACTGCAGCAACACCAGCAATATAAAATTGAGGAGTTTGGCATCTGAACACTTTTACTACAAATCAAATTCAAGGTTTCTCACTCATAACTGGGATCTCAGAGAAAAGGCAGAAAGATTGACACCTAAGAACAGAACACACCATAACCAGCTTTGGAGAGCAGTCATCTTTACTCTAACCATAGTGGACACACACACACACAGAGTAAAGGTTCTTACTATTCCCTCAGGTTCAGAAGGTATAATAATCAATTCTCTGTGAGGCTAGAAGGTAGAAAGACGCAAACCCCAGATTTATATCACCAAAGCCTAAGTCACACTTCCTAGAATCTCATGGTCTTTACCCATGTTCCCACCCTCACCCTGAATGTTACAAAAATACGTTCAAGGAATGAGTGAAGATGAACCCTGTAAAATTCAGCGCCAATGTTCTCTTCAACTTGACCTTCAGTCTGCAGCTTGTCCTCATCCCATCAGGAGCTTCAATCTACCTGAAAATACTGAATGTTCTAAATGCATGTTGAGGGATGCCTGGAAACCTCATCCCACTTAGGGATGTTTCTGTCAAAGATGTCCTAATGACCAAGGAGAAGAAAAACACAGAGAAGAAGAAAAGAAGAGCTTTGCATTTTTAAAGACAACTTTACGTTCTCTGTCCCTAGTAGACACTGTCACCAAGGCACATATCGCTCTTTCTGGAAGAGCTGTTTGTCCTTCACTCCTCCACATGGTCCCAAAGGAAAATCTCACTCTGCTCATTCTGCTAGCCCTGAGCATTGCACAAATATCAGTAAACAAAAGTGTTAGACAATTCTTTCAAGTGTACTTCCCACTTTCTCTTCTATGACATTCAGTACGGTTGGTTTTATGTTGAAGTCTTTGATCCATTAGGACTTTGAGTTTTGTGCATGGTGATAGATCATGTTGATATCCAGTTATGCCAGCACCATTTGTTAAATATGTTTTCTTTTTTCTATTTTATATCTTTTGTTTCTTTGTCAAAAATCAGGTGTTTGCAGGTGTGTGGATTGATATCCTGGTCTTTGATTCAGTTCTATTGGCCCTCCTGTCTGTTTTTATGCCAATAGCAGCCTCTTTTCAGTACTGTAGCTCTGTAGTAGAGTTTGAAGTCAGGGACTGTGATGCCTCCAGAAGTTCCTTTATTGTACAGGATTGTTTTGGCTATCCTAGTTTTGTTTGTTTGTTTGTTTGTTTTGCTTTTCTAGATGAAGTTGAGTATTGCTCTTTCAAGGTCTAGCCCTTGCTTGACACTAATATCAAGCCTTCATGGCAATCCCTCTCTTTTGCTAGTGATTTTCAGCAGCACATAGTTTTAAAAAGTCCCTATTGTGTTCCTATGTACCTGTACAGAGTTTGTATGGGAGAAACCTAATATGAACACCCACTGTGTCATTTTGACTTCAGATTCTTAATATGTTGGAGATGAAACAACGTGCTCCATGAAACTCTTGATTTTATCATTAGCAAAGGAATGAAAAGTTGTGTCCAGAGGCTATCAGTAAAAGAATCATTTGGGCTTATGACCTCAGAGCTGATTTAATTTTCTTAGTAGAATCAACTACTTGAATAAATATAGGTCTGTATTCCACATGCAGGCGAGTATATGTGTGTGCTGATCTTATTGCCTAGTCCCTTTTGCTATTTTGAGAAGGAAATAAATGACTAAATGGTAGACAGAAGTTTAGTGAGAGACCTGAGAGTGGCCATCCACTGCCATCGTGAAGCCCTTCAAAACCCTCAATTCATTTCACTCCATGTGGACACGAGAGGCCATTAGCCACTCTGGGGCACTGTGTTTATGTCTCAGTTTTCATAGTTCTGTGAGCAAGAAGCCGGTGCTAGGCTTTCTCATAATCCGGTCCCAAGTGCTGGCATCAGTGACAACACTTAAGAGAGTCACTGCGAGAGGTATGGTGTTTCTTTCCTCTCAGTTTCTTCATTGGGCAGCTATTTCTTCTGCTTCGCGCAGTGGAGCAGATCTGTGCTGACCACTGGATGACTGATCTGTGCATCCCTGAGTTTTGGAACCAGTTCATTCTTTGTAAAGTAGATGGATATGTTACTCTGCATTTGCTTTCCATGTTCTGTGCTAAGTGCACAGGATCCACAATGCATCCATTTCAGAGATGAGGAAAGTGACTTAAAGAAGTCAGTATGCCATCATAGATTCCCCTGCTGTGCACTTCTACACAGTAGGTTTTCTTCATACCACTTACCTCAAGGACAATAGGTTACTCATTTGTGTCTGGAGTTGAAGTACCTGGATGCCAACCATGACGCTGCCACTCTCCAGCTCCATAACCTTTGACAGTGATCCCACGTTACTTTGGGTTCCTTTAAATGAAGATAGATATTTATGATCATTCATTTGTACACAGGGGCTGCGACAGAGCCCATCTTGAGGTTGTTGCTAATGTTCGGTAAGAATAGGAAGCAAACACTAAGCTACAAGGAAAATAAAATGGTAGAACTAATTATAAAACTATATAAAAACTGAACCACTTCTTTAGGAAAGCCATTAATTCTTGGGAGTTGACACTGACCATAGCAAATTTGTTATTACATTTGAAGACTATAATATAAGGATCTAATATTTCAAATTCCTGAATGTTTCAATTTCCCTAGCACCTGGTGACTCATATGAACTATTAGTGTTTCTTCTGTTCTTTCCATTTATCTTTAATAATGCTACTTTTAAAAACTTGTCATTTCAAAAAGATTTCTCCTTTTCACCCTTTTTCATAGTGTTTGGTCAGATCAACTATTGATAAGAATGCAGTGCCTAGCTGTGCTTTCTCGGGTTTTGCCAAAGCTTATATGAGTCAAACCAAGTTAAGCCTTTAGCAAGATGCCTCCATGTGCCACACACCCAGTAAACAGTACAGCATAGCACTTATCCCACCCAGTGGCACTCTCCTGTCTCATTCTAAGCTGTGCTGCTCTTGTTCAGTTCCTGCCTGTGTGTTGTAGATCTCCCATCTACCTAGTTTTATACCCACAGGAACTATGGTTCCTGAGATCTGGTTGGGCACAAATTAACAATGAACTAGACAAGCAAGGAGTCTATCTAGGCATTGAAAGGATAAATGAGAATAAGCTGGACGCCCAGTCCTGTCCTCCGTCCTCAGGGAAGTTTTATCAGAATTTCAGCTACCCTGGTTTATCTGATTCCCTCATCACTAAAACAGAGTGGTTAAATAACTGAGTTAGAAGATAGGTTGGCCAGTCTATGATGTGTCACTCGAGTAAGGTAGCTTATAGAACCTGGATTCCATGGCCCTTGGAAGATTCTAATACATTGGCTGTGAAGGATCAAAATGTCTTGAAATAGGGAGATAGACATGAATATGCATTTGGGGATGCTAGGTTTTTTCATGGGAAGGGAACTTTAATTTCCTTCAGATTCTAATTTCAGAAACTATAATTAATTTCAGAAATTATAAAATATATTCATGTTTAAGCTTGAAACTGAACTATGTCCATCAAAGTGGAGGACTACTTCTAGCCAGTGAGTCCAGGATTACTTACAGACTTGAGAGATGAGAAAAGAGAAGGCAAGTTTAGACCAGAACCACAGTAAGTCTGAACAAGGACTTCTCACTGTCTAGACCAGAGGGACTCAGAGACAGGAGAACCTGTTTCTGTCTAAGCCATTTAATTTTCCAGCAAAAAGGAAAGATAGAAGTAGCAGGTACTCCTCTGTGCCCAGCCATCATCATCATGATGATTAACTGTCCTCTCAAACCAAAAAGACTGCATTGTTCCAATTGCTGGCAAGGCAAACCAGGGCTCAGTGACTCAGATACCTCTCCTAAATTGAGCTTTCTCAGCTCCGGCAGGGATGCCCTGACATTGGGAAAGAGATGTACAGATTCTCTTAGAAAACTATAAATTTGGTCCCCATCTGTATCACCTAATTGAGTTCCTCTTAACCCAGATCTGATAGGTTCCAGGATAGACAAGAAAGTCTTCATAGACACTAACATCCACACCCTGAGGTTGCAGCAACCTTATCCCCAAAATAAACAGAGCTGTCTGGTCCTAGGGAGCAGACTACTGTGGAATCTCTTGGACCATATCAACTCATCCAACACATGAAAAACATGATCCTCACTCCTTTGGACCAGTGTCTGAAACATCGCCATGCTCACACCATCAGCTTAAGAGTTTATTTTCTACTAAAATATTCCTTCCAGGCAGAGTTGCCTACTAAGCCCCGCCACCTGAAGTATTTTCCACCTGCAATTTTCCAGAGAATGTGAACACTTTAAGAATATGAACTGTAACTCATTTACCATTATATCACCTGTGCTTGGAATTCAAGGCCGAGAAGGGGCTTACATAAACAGTCATGGCGGGAGAGCACTGTGAGAGCACAAAATGATGTATATGACATATATGAAAACAGACAGCTCTTTGTCTGTGTGACCTCAGGATAGAGACATAAATGCACCTTCAGTATCAAAATGTGCATAGTGGGGTACTACCCCAGAAAGCTGTCACAGAGACTAAATAACTAATGTAGTATGAAGGTTAGAGCTCAGTACAGAATTGGTTTTGCCCACAAATTGGTTTTCCTGTTATAATCAAATATGCAAACACAACAACCTCTTATGAAGAGAAATTCATTCTGAGCCAAAGTATAAGTCCAAGGGTGCTTGACTATGAGAGCTAAAAGAAGCCTTAAAGGAAGGGCATGAGGTTTGGGTGAATGACAGTTGGGGAATGAGAGAGGAAGGATGTGCATCATCCTACCTTTGTCAGGTGTACTGATACTCATCAAGCCTCTGCTATGACTTAAACAGTCTTAAGAATTCTAGTGACAGAAAACAAGGATATAGCTCAATTAGTAGAATTCTTATCTAGCATGCACGAGGTCCTAGGTCCATGTCCTCAGTAGTGTATAAAACCAGACATACTGGCACATACCTAAAACCCCAGTTCTCAGAAGGTGGAGAGAGGAGGATCAGAAGCTAAGGTCACCTTCAGCTATGTTGTAAGTTTTAGGCCATCCTAGAGAGCATGAGACTGCTTAAGGAGGAGGAGGAAGAGAAGTAAGAGAAAAGGTAAAGGAGGAGGAATAGGAGTACTATTCTAGTGACAAAATGAGTTTTCCCAAATTCATGGCTGTGGAGAGGAGACAATAGAAGGAAATATAGGTAGTTAGGAAGCCTGAAAGTTCTCAATGGCTCATTAAATAATCATATGATTTATAAGTTTACTGGATATTTCACTGCAAATATATAGACATGTGATTGTTTCATCGAAGAACAAATATGAAAAGCAGAAGGACTTCTACAGAAGTCATAGTGTATGGGTTAGGAGAAGAAGCCTATGCCTGTTATGTCAGAGAAACACTGCGCATATTATGTACCATGGACAGCTCCCGATGAGTGCAGTCCTCCTTAGAACTCCATCATGAGTCAGTTTCCTTTAACTCTGTATTTCTTTATTCCCAGATTGGAGACCGTGTCATGGCATTTGTCAACTACAATGCCTGGGCTGAGGTAGTCTGCACACCAGTGGAGTTTGTCTACAAGATCCCAGACGACATGAGTTTCTCGGAGGCCGCTGCTTTCCCCATGAACTTCGTCACAGCATACACGATGCTCTTTGAGATTGCCAACCTCCGGGAAGGGATGTCTGTGCTCGTGCACTCAGCCGGCGGTGGGGTGGTAAGTGTGTTGGTGATTCTGTTTATTCAAGGTTATGATGGTATAAATGGAGTTGAAATTGGCATTGCGATCCCTACATGGCTTGTCATTTGTAGGAATAATCCACAACTGAGTTGGCACTCACATGAGCAGTAAAAGCCGTTATTGATTGTTGCAGTGGGGTTAGGTTGCGCCTACTCAACCTAGGTTGAGTGGGGTTAGTCTCTGGGGCTAGGATGGTCTCAGCATGGCATGTGAGGACGCAGTGGTCCCAAGCATGGTTTCCGTAGAGCGACACTGAATCTCAGCATCATAATTAAGTGCTGCATTGATTATTATGAGATACCTACACATGTCACATCCCACTGAAGCCATGCAAAATGCAAGATAGCGATAATGTCATTTTTAATTAATTTCGGTACTTGACATGATTCTTAGAGTAACATTCTAATCCACTTGTGTGCTGGTATATTTTCCTATGTGAGAAAAATGTGGACAGAGATTGATCTGTCACACTGAGAATGGCTCGTGAACCTCAGCACACCCATGATCATACATGGAAGTATTCTGGGTGCAATCTTTCAGACATATCTTTGCTGAGTGGGAAAAGTGATGGAAATCAAAATTTCTTCTCTATAGTTCAGGTACAGTGGGTTTTTCTTCCATGGTTTCACTGTGTTGTGGTGTGTCTGTCCAGTACGCACTGTCTGCCCTTCACGTGGATAAATACTAGGCTTGACATGTTCTACTGAGGCTTACCTGGGACTTTCATCTCTCTGAGAGGAGGTGGTATTACTCACCAACTCAACAAAGATTCAAGCACATGCCGTGTTCCAGACTCTGTGAATGCACAGACACAGAAGAGAAGGCATGATCTAACAGAATTTGAGAGGTTTCTAAGTTGTGGTTCTGTTTGCTGGCTTCAGAGATGAGTTCTTACGATTTCCTCTAGCTCAGTTTCAGTAGAGGTTTCATTAGTATTAATTTTAAAAAAAACTTGACTTTTTACAATTATCAGAATTTTCTGTGTCTGTGTGTGTGTGTGTGTGTGTGTGTGTGTGTGTGTGTAAGCCAGAGGTTGACACCGGGTCATCAGGGGTCTTTCCTAGTCATTATCCATCTTATTTTTTGAGATAAAGTCTGTCACTGAACCCAAAGCTCCCAACTTACTGAGTCTGGCTAGCCAGCAAGCCCCAGGGATTACCCTGTCTCTACCTCCCCTGCAGTGGGACAATAGGCACCACCACACCTCTCTTTTCTACATGGATGTTGAGATGGGACTCGGGTCCTCAGGCTTGTGTAGGATACACCTAACCAGAGTCATTTTCCTAGTCCATGAAAGTCATTTCTGCATTTCCTTTCTGAGAGCACAAGCTCACATCCAAAAGCAAGGATGTGAAAATTTCAGAATGCTTTGCAAACAGATCTTCAATCTCCTTCACAAATTTGCTGATGTCTTCTGACCATGAGTAAAGATACAATAAAAACTAAATGTCCCTGAAAAAAGAGAATACTTTTGGTTCCAGCAGTCTGCTAACTGCAAGCAAGCTGTTTAGAATGCTGGCATTTATGGTCTTGGTGTGTTCTGCATACAAAGTGTGGGGGTTCTTTCACATTGCCAGCAGAAGAACCTGTCCTTATGGTGATGCTGGCTTCAGTCCTGCCAAGGGTCAGTGTGATGGTTCATTACACTCACTTGCCAACTTGATTGACTCTGCTGGGCATGACTAGGACTTTCTTTGTCCGATTGTTTTACTAGGGAAGGCCACCCTAAATGTGGAAGGCATCTTTCATGAGCAACCCAGATAAAATGACATGGAAGCAGAATCTCTGCTTCTTGCCTCCTTGGTTCCACTCTTGCTGGCAAGGCTATCCATCCTGTTGCTGCAGCGCTCCTTCAGTAATACTAGAACCAGTTTCTCCAGGCTTCCAATGTGAGCTAAAGACTAGTAGCTCTCTAATAACCTTTCAGACCTTCAGCATCAGATTGGAACTGCTGAGATGCCCAATCTTGTGGTCTGAGCAAGCCAGTAAAGCATTACCCTGTGGTCTCTGCTTCAGTTCCTCTCTCCAGGTTCTTGCTTTGACTTCCTGTGCCAACTTTCCTCAGTGATGAACTGCTTCCTGGAAGTGTAATCTGAATGCACCTCTTCTTATCATGCTGCTTTGGGTCAGAATGTTTTATCATAGTAACGGAAAGCAAACCGGAACAGTTAATTTGCATATATAATCACTGATTTTTTTTCTCTTTCTTTTTGTGCTAAGAACAAATGGAAACATATCAAGACTATTTTTTTCATATACGAAAAGAAATTCTGGGGAATTTGTCATAATTTTATTCTGCCTTATTCTGGGCTTGCAGATAGTATCAATGATAACTAAAATTAAAAAAAATGGTGAAAGAATTAGAGAAAAGGGACAATAGGAGGAGGAAAAAAGTTAATGGGCTATGATGTTTTAAAGCTTTGTTTGAGACGGACAGCAATTTTCTCTCTGGGCTTCGTAATAGCTGGTGAAAATAGGGGAAAGTGATCATTCATGCATGCAAGCTATGTCTATTTGATGGAAGCACACCCGTTAGAGAGAAGAACCCTGGCTTGGAGACTAAATGGCTGTTCTGTGGCTTCTCATAAGGAACATATATGAGAAAGCCCTGAGAAGCCTCACTAGGGCTGCTTCAGGAAGTGTAATGTTTCCACCGAGTCTCCTATGCTCTGCTCCCAAGGCTGTCAAGTAGTATTGAAGTAAAATAAAAAATTCAGTGAGAGTCTACAGACTGAGGCCAAGAGGATGTGGTCTGGCTTCATCTTTGGACAGACTTAAAGGTGTGGTTCAGCTACCTGTCTCTCCAGAGGGAAGGCTTCTTGAAGACCATTTCTTCCAGACAAGATTGGTAGGATCAATGAAGAAATTCAAGGTCACCATCAAAGGAAAGGGTATAGGTCAAGCACATACTTACACATACAGATAGTCATCTGAGCTGAGCAGGCTTGACAGTCTTACAGAAAGGGAGATTGGGCCTGGGGACGATGGGGACCACCTCCACCCCATATTGTGGAGATGAGTGAGTCTTCCATGTTAGAACAAGAGTCCCCCCAAGACAATGGCTGGTTCATGTGGTCAGCGACCCCCTGAGGGCAATTTCACCTGCATTGTCCATGACACTCTTGCAGAGGAATGGAGGTGCTCCCCATCACTGGCACAGCTGCCCTGGGTACAATTGTTGCAGTAGGCAGAACAATAGCTCCTGAAGACTCCTGAGTCTCTGGCCTCTTTGAGTGTGTCCCTTACAGAGCAATGGGTATTTCACAAATTTGATTATGGTAAAAAAATCTTAAGAATGGAGAAATTCTCTCAGATTGTGGCTGTTCCCAAAGAAACCATGAGAATTAAGCCAGAAGAGGGAAGCAGAAGAGCCGGGAAGGGGGTGTAAAGATTCTTACACGTGACTTCGCTGACAGAATGGGGCTATGACAGCAGGTGGGTTCTAGATGCCGAGAGAGACATGGCATCTAGAGCCCATGGAAGAGAACAACTCTCTTAACACTTTGGTTTCAGCAGAATGAAATACATTTTGGATCTGGGATTTCCAGGGCCACGATATAAGAAAGACATGTTTTGGGAGCTCCTAAGTTTGTACTAATTTATCACAGAGGCTGTTTTTCCTGGACTGCCCCACACAGGGGAGATGCCACTGTGGCTCACAGAAGCACAGGAAGCAATAGAAGAGTTAAAATTTGTACCCCACTCAACAAACCAGAATGTTAGAACATAGGGCAATCATTCGCATGCTTCCACATACTCAGGACATAGGAAATGGCTCAGTCAGTAAGGTGCTTGCTATGCACTGGAGTCTGATCTCCAGAACCTATA
>JAQHUG010000082.1:2391702-2413298 GCA_028555095.1 Dicrostonyx torquatus
TAGGCTGATTTTTCTTTGGTTTATGTGTAAAAGCCACTTATGAGTGAGTACATATTATATTTGTCTTCCTGGGTCTGGGTTACCTCACTCAATGTGATATTTTCTAGATCTATTCATTTGCCTACAAATTTCAAGATGTCATTTTTTTTTCTAATGTGTTGAAAGTTGACCTTTCTAAAGATTTCAACTCATCATTGTTGGAGGTGCAGGGTAGAACAGAGATCATGTCACAGCAGCCAGAGAGAAGAGAAAATTCTCTCTGTGGAGATGTCAGCCTCCAAGAGTAATTTGTTGAAAACAGAACCATGATTGATCATAAAAGTCACTAAGCTTGACCCAACTACTCAAGCCTACAACCTAAGAACTATGGTTAGTTCTTCTCTGAATTGATGTCCTTTCCAAATCCTATGATTCATTCATTTGTCCACTCATATATCCAGAACATAGATTATGAAGATCTACTCAGTTCAGGATATTCAATTGTGCACTAGAAATTTAACAATCAATAAGTTTCTCCTCTTTGAATGAGAAGTTCAATAAAGCAAAAGTGGACATTAATCAAGTAACCACATAGATAACTCTGCTGTGGGCTTGAAAGACATATGTACTACCATGAGTGTCTATAACAGAGACCTGGGATAGAGTATGGTATAGAATCAGGATGCCACTTACTTATGGGTATGCCATTTATGCTCCAATCTAAGGATGATGAGTTGAACTAGACCATGGTGGGAACAGAAGAACTTTGTGAAAAGTGTATTTAGGATGAGCTGATTCATGAGGGTAAGGAGCCCAGTGGCTTTCATGAGAAGTGGGGGGTATGCCTTCAGATGAAAAATTATAGACAACAGGATCTTTCCTGTGTCCACCACCTTTCTCCATCTGTCTTAGCTTGGTTTCTATTATGACCTAAGCAACTTGGAAACTTGGAGAGGAAAAGTTCCTTTCATCTTACAGGTTGCAGCCAACCATTGCTAGGAGACATAGTAGAAGCTCAAGAAAGGGAAGAACTTCAACAGGGCAGGAACTCAAAGAAGCAGAAACTGTAGAGGATGCTGCTTACCAGCTTGCTGTCCATGGCTCATGCTTAGCTGATTTTCTTATACAACCTGGACCATCTGTCCAGGACTGGGACCACTGACATCCATCAAGATAGTGACTTCCAGACATGTCTAAAGGCCAGTCTAGTTGAAGCAATTATCTTACTGAGGTTCCCTCTTACAACTCTGGGCTGTGTCATATGGCTAAAACTAACTAGGAGCCCATCCTTCTGCTGTTGTATTGTGGTCCCAATATCACTCACCTAGATTGTTACTGTAGATCTCTAACAGTTTTCTGCTCACAAAGTCTCATATTTATTTATTTATTATTAATTCATTTTGATTTTTCTAGACAGGGTTTCTCTGAGGGAGAGTCATTGCTGTCCTGGAACTCACTCTGTAGACCAGACTGGCTTCAAACACAGAGATGCACCTGTTTCTGCCTCCCAAGTGCTGGGAATAAAGGCATGCACCACCACCGCCCAGCCCTCTTTATTCTTTTTAGAATTGCTCTCTCTATGTGTATGATGTATGTGTGTGCATGTGTGTTCATGACTGTCTAAGTGCATGTGTGTGCCAATGCAAGCTTGTGGTTGTCAGAGGGCAAACTTGGAAGTCAGTCTTTGCCTTCCACCTTGTTAGAGACATGGCGTTCCGTGGTTGGTCATCTGTGCATATACCAGGCTAGCTGGCTCATAAGCTTTTGGGGATTCACCTGCCTCTGCCTTCTGTCTCACCAAGGGGTGCTGGGATGACAGATGTATGCTGCCATACTTGGCTGTTAAATGGATTCTGGGGATTCACATTTAAGTCGCCATGTTAGCTCGACAGGGGCTTTAATGACTAGGCCATATGTCCAGCCTCACCTCTCTTTGTTCTACTAGCTCTTTGCTTGAGTCCAGAATGGTTCTACAACCCTCCAATCTGCTTCTTTGGCCCTTTACTGTAATCAACAGTGGGGATAGTGATGAAGGATGAGAATTATTCTTGGTTTAAGCTCGATATCCTTCACTTCTTGGTGTATGCTGTCAATACTGCCAGGAGTCTCCTGCAGCTCCTAGCTGGCTTCTTTTCTTAGGTCTTTGCCTCAGTCAGGCAGAAAGGCTTTCAGCATCCGTAAAGGGCATGGAGAAGATGGCTAGATGACGACCCAGCTTCGTATTCTGCTCCATATGAGAAGGTGCACAATGAGGGACTGCTTTTTGAGCTTCACCAACTATGCTCTACCCTCAAATCTAGCTGGGATGATGTGCTGAGGTTTGGGATGATGCTGGATTATAGACAGACTCTCTAAAATACACACCAGTTCCAGGCCTGTCTCTTCCATCATAATCTCCTGTGATTTCCCCTCTCCCAGTTTCTTGGAGGTGTTGAGTTCAATCCCAAGATCATGGTACTGTTCCATGATCCCAGAATCCTAAAACTTTTCACTTACTTCCCTAACGCCATCCATTCCCTGCCCCTACCATCATGTAAGCTTCATGTAAGCAAGGGAAGACTAGAAACTGCATTCATGTTCCTGGGATATCCTGTTCCTGCCACCTATCTTCCTTTAAAGTCCTTGTGCTTAGTTCTTCCGCCTCCCAGTCTGTATTTATCAGGTCAATGATTCTGACCCGAGTACTGGAGTCAGACAGTCTGAGTCAAAAGCCCAGTGATTTGAGCAACTACTTAACATCTCAGTTTATTTCTTTATATAATAGGAATCAAAACAATGCAGCAATCACTCACAACCCCTTCGTTTATGCTAAATGAGCTGACAATTAAGAGGCACTTAACTCAGAAGACCAGGCATAAAGTATTAGCATCGATAAAGTGAGGGTCAGCTTACCTCATTCCCATCCATCCCCTCAACCCACAAAACTCTTATCTCATTATCTTTGTGCATATTCCCTGCTTCATAAGGGCTGTAAATACTTGTATACCAAGAAGCTCATCATTTTAAAAACATTTTAGACAAAGTATTTGCTAAGAAGCCTTGCTACTGAATTAATCCCAGAGGGAAAATAACATCCTCAGAATTCTTGTCAATTTTAATCTATTAGGCAGTTTGGGGGATTCTTGTTCATGCCAGCCAATGTTTTTCTAAGAGGTTTTGATCTGCATCTGGTGTGTATACTAGGGGAAAGAGATCCATTTTCTTTTTCTTTTTTTTTTTCACTTTTTGTCATTGAATGAGAGATCTATTTTCATGGCCTCTGTGCCTGCCCTTCCCATCTCCCCTCCACCAGCCCATGGCCCAGTTCTCCTGAGTCCTTAGTCCTTTCCTTCAGGGATCTAAACAGCAGCTGCATACATAGAATTACAGGATTGTGGGAGGCAAAAACATCACCACCATCTGCCAATCACTAACTATACACTAGATGCTTTGTAACATTTGTTTATTTCCTGTGACGTTCTCTCTGTTGGACTTTATGTAACATCAAGGAAAAGAGAGGATGAACTCTTCGTTTGAAATCCCTCTGTTCCCGTTTTATCTTCCCAGCTGCTTCATCTGTAAAGTGTGAGTGAGATTACTGCCAGCCTTCACAGTTACTGGGGAGCCTATATCAGCCCTTGTCATACCGCCAATGCCAACAGAAGTTTAGCTGGTTATAATCTCCCAGACAGGCTAAGAGATTCAATAATGTTCCCAAAATTATAGAGTTAATTAGTCAGAGGGTCAAACTGATTCCAAGTATCCAGGGCTGGGGATTCCCACATGTCCAGCACTCTTGACATTGCTCCACACCAACGGCCTCAGAAACACCTACATCTCTCTTCATTTTTTCTGCCTACCTCACTTTGTGCCATAAAATAGGGGGATATTTCTGTGGCGAGACACTTGGTCCCTAAGGGCCTGTAATGATAGGAAGCAGAACTGCTAAAAATTTAAAGAGAACAAAGAGGCTCTGCCATGTCCTTCATGAATAATTGACACCACCAGGATTAGCTGCATCTTCACATCAGCAGAAAGGGCCATGGCTAGGGTTAAGATCTCCTCTAACTGCCAAAACTAAGAGACAAGTGCTAAATATGCTTCTCAGAGATGCGATGGAACAGGGTCCTTAGTCCCCACCCTCAGAAACATCTGATGACAACAACTAGGATGGATTCCTTATGCCACCAACATGCTTTGTATTAGATAGGTATTGAATACATTGGATATATAGATATTAAACACAATAGATAGATATAAAACATACTAGATAGATACATGGATACATAGATGCATAGATGCCAGATAGGTAGGTAGGTAGATAGGTAGGTAAGTAGATAGATAGATAAATAGATAGATAGATAGATAGATAGATAGATAGATAGATAGATAGATAGATAGATAATCTAAACACATTGCTGACATAGAAGATCATACACACACACACATATATATATGTATAAATATAATCTGTCTATGTAAGGCAAAGCCTTGCTTGAACTCTACTCTAGTTACTCTTAACTCCTGCACATAAATCATTATTAACCTGAAAAACTATCTTTATCATAAATATTGTAAAGGTTGAGTTTGGCCTCAGAGGCAGGATCCATTCACTCAATATTGACTGAATAAATGCATCAGCTCTTGAAAGTAGAAATACTGAAGTAGATCGAGCCTCATAATTTCTATTCATTGTCTGTGAGACAGAAACCACTACAGTTCCATTTTAGTAGAGGAAACCAAGGCATACATAGGTGCCTTGGCTGTTTGGTGTTACATTGTGCTATTAATAAGAACTGGTTTTTGAGTTCTCTGATTAAGGATTCCAAGTTTGAAACTGTTTGGCTGTTCAGATGAGGAAGCCATACAGACAGTAGACTTGTTTCCACTTGGAGTGAAATGAGATGGCTTCTCCCCCATGCATTTTGTTTTGGGCACTCTTCTATGTTGAGAATAGTCTGGTCCTGTCCAGGGGCAAAGAGATCCCCAGGAGGAGAGAAGATTCAATAGATTATTTCTCAAAGACTCTGATAAATTCAATGCTCCAGCTTCCCTGGAACATAACATTCCATCTGAAATTTAACCCTCAATTGCCATATTCACAAAGGCAAGAACCAAACATTCCTTAATTCCTGCATCTTGCTTATTGAGCCTACATCAAGGTCATTAATGTAACTTGGTGAATATTTGAAGAAAGTGTAAAGAAATCATAAGAAAAAATAGCAAAAATGTCAAAAAATAAAGCAAACAAAATCTTTTGCAATAAAGAGTCCAGATTCTGAAGCCAGAATTGAAGTTCATCCTAGCTTTTCTAGTATTCAAATAAGACCCCTGAGCAGATTGGCTTCTTTCAACTTTGTTGTTTCATCTGTAAGAATGTAACTATGATGTCCGTTTCATGGTTCTCATGTGGTGTTTTATAACGAGGATTTGGTAGTTGGATTGTCATGCTCTCTAGCACACAGGAAATGCACATACTAGCTGCTGTTAATAATGATATTACCAGCACAGCATCACCATCCAGTTATGAATACTCAGTGGTACTCTGGCATTCACAGCCAGGAGCAGATGAGCAGTAAACAGCACTGTCTCAGGGCCGCTAGCTTTTGACAATGAGAACCAAGGCAGATAAGATTAATCTTGCCTCCTTTTATGTATCTTTCTTGAAAACATCTGTTTAAGGGCCTCTTGGATTACTAAAATTGTCTCAGATGCTCTTTTCCAAACATCAGTTTCCTTCAACACAGAGGAGATCATTAAACTTTAGGAAAAGTTAGCTTCGTAGTTCTAGGCCCTTGAACACTTGCCATGCTCTTCAATCAAATGGACAAGTCTTTTTCTGGGTTTATACGACCCCAGGGGCCCATCAGTGCTCCCAGTAACACACCTGAAAGGTCACAGTTGCTTTTCAGAATATCGTTACCTTATTAAGAAAACGAATTGGTTCAGCTAGGACTGAATGAGATATGTAGCGAGTGACACCCTTTTTATGTTTGAGGCCTTTGTCTAAGTTCCAGCTGACATTTTCGGGCTGTTGACCTCATTCCTAGATACCATGTTTCCTAGGACAGCCTCTCGTTATCTTGGCCACTTCCTCCTAAGCTTACTCCAGGGTAAATTCAAGTTGTCCTTTCCAGTCTTATTCTCCTTGCTCAATATATGTTTTGGCCCCTAAATTATACACTGGAACAGGAAAATGAAAATAGAAGCCCCTCTTTCCCTCATGCAATCCAGAGTTGTCCCTACCCTACACTCATACATAACTCCCTAACTGTCCCCGAAAAATTTCATCCTATTTCTTTCCATTATGCCTTCTCATTTCTTTATTCCCCACTCCTTTTCTGTTCCTTTCTCTTTCTGCTCATTTCTATGTCTGCCTTACACTTCTTTCTCTGCATCTCTCTTTCTTTTCTTCTCTTTTTTGTTCCTTTCTTCTTCATTTTTTCTTTCCTGCTTCCTTCCGTTCTCCCTTCTCTTCCTCTATCTCCCTCTTTTTTCTTCCTCCTTGTCACTTCTCCGTCTCAATATTGGTGAAGCATTAGACATAATTGTGGTGGTCTCTGGATATTTTATATTAAGCAACCCTTCTGAGAACTAAAATATATAACACAAGTCTCTACTATTCATCACTGGGAGTAGCAATAGGCCCTGGAGGGAGGAGTAAAGATCTCTGGGGTTGAGGCACATAGGACATGACCTCATACTCTAAGACATCACACATAACTGCTTATGAACTAAACTGGGAACTGGTGTCTAGGATCGGAAGAATAAAAGGGAAGAAAGGAATAAAAAAAGACATAAATAGAGTATTAAAAGAATGTTCACAAACACAGGACCTGGACATGCTGTAGGAACTTAACAAGCATGACAAAAGAACAGGAGAAATAGAAAGTAACAGTAAAATGGTCTGGCACCTGAGTTCAAGGGAGCCAAGTTGAGAATGGTACTGTTTTCCTAAAATACATACGGAATCATTTTAAGATTTTGAATAGATATTTAGTGCATGGTTGACATTTTTATAAGAGTTTTTATTAGGGAGGGGTGGGGAAAGATAGATGTGAATATGTTGGATCTGGCCAGTGTGAGAACCAAGTAAGTGATTTTGAAATGGATGCATTCCAAAGTACCAACAGCTTTGGAATGCTCCCAGAACAGTGAGAGGAAACACTGAGTTCACAAATCAGGCATCTAGAGCTATATCCATTTGTTGTCATCATTGTGTTACTCCTGACAAGTCTTTTTTCATCCTCGACCATGTATTTCTTCTGTAAATGAGTTATGCCAGCGTGTCTTCTACAAGGCGAAGAAGACCAGCTGCTGCATCTGTAAACTGAGGTAGACCAGATGCTGCTCTTGTGAGGCGAGGTAAAACAGATGCTCTGTCTGTGAGGTGAGGCAGACCAGATACTGCTCCTGTAAGGTGAGGGAGACCAGATACTGCTTCTGTGGGGTAAGTTAGAGGCTTCTTCTGTAAGGTGAGAGAGTCAAGATGTTGCTTCAGTAAGGGATGGCAGATGAGATAATGTCTTCCATGAGGTAGATGTGATACTTAATAAAAAGTGAGGTATACCAGACAATTTCCTACAGTCCTGGTTATCTTTATTAGTGGACTGTGTTTTCTTTGGGAGTCTATCTTTAACTCCTGTGTGAAAACAACATCTATTAATCTCTTTACCGTTATCCCTTTTACCCCCACTATAACCCCATTCTTTAAATTCTTAGAATTAGAAAGATAATTAACAATTATTATTAAGCATTCAGTCTCTAGAGACCTTTTGAACTAGAATACTTGTTTTTATGGCTTATTTAGCTGTCCTTTCCTTTTCCATGTATAATATAGTCACTATTCTTTCACTCAGAATATTGTGAGATTTTTTAATGAACCATTTGGTGAAAAAAAATGAAGAATTCCTAGCACACTGTACATAAACATAAACTGCCTAATAAAATAACACTGAGTACTATGATGTAAAACCGAGAACATTCTTTGGGATCAAGGTATTCATGGCCTCTAGCTGATAGGAGAGTTGCTGGTGACTGCAGCCCTCCCTGGGAAAAGCTTTGAAAGCAATGGAACTCTATTGTGAAAGATTTCTGCCCTTTGTTAGCAAGGGCAGCCTACATCTAATCACCAGTCCTCTTGCCTCAGAAGAAACAGCTCTGAAGGGCTAGCTGGTCCAGTCTCAGAGCTCCTCTGGCACACCACAGCTTAGCTTCTCCCTGTGCTCAGTCCTGCTTTTCTTTCACCCATTTACATATGTTCCTCTGGTCTCCCTTCAGAGTCCTTCCCCAGGAATCCAGACTACAAAAATTATGATGTTACTCTATTAGGCACCCTATGTATACCCCATACAAACTGCCTGATCCATTGATACCCCTCAATCAATAACCTCATTTAGATCTTACTACACGTCTCTAAGATCTTTGGTTTAGAATATTAACACAGTCCACAATTCTGCTGAGCATACAAAAGAAATTAATGAATTCTAATGGATTGAATAAATGGGTGGATCAAGAAACTGTTGATCTCGGAGCCATTTTGGCCTCCTTCAATGTATTAAATTAACACTCTGATGAACCTTTTAGTTATGTGTCTGGTACAGAAGGACTCCCTGTACAATTGCCACACCCCAGAATTCATTAGAGGGAAGAGGAGGTGGGAATTTACTCCTCTACTGCCCAAAGACTGCCAGCAGTGGGGGTAAAGATCGGCCACGTGAAATGAGCCAACAAGGGTGGAATACAAACAGGCACCCCTGCTGATTCTGGAGTTCTGTGCGACTATCTCCCAATATTTCTGAGAAACACATTACTGCTGCGTACAGGGCCATTTGATCTGATGGTTAAGTTTTACATTCACAGAGTGTAAGGTTTGAAGTTGGAGTTATTGTAAACCCAATTCAACCTGACAGGGGCAAAAAATAAAACAAGCTTGCATGTATAATAGCTACCTCTTTAAATCCATGCTGGGAATTCTAATAAGACTACTTTCAACACTACTGTCAAAAATAGCTAAGAGAATGTTGTGTGCCAGACCCTTCACTGCCTACTTAATATGTATTACCTGGGTTTTCTCATTTTACAAATGAGTAAGCTGATATTTAGAGAACTAAGAAAGGCTATAAATCAGCAAATAGTGGAGCCGGAAATTGAACCTTCAGCTGCTAAGTAGAGAGCCCTAACCACTCTCCCCTATTACCAAATGAGCAAATACATTCATTACTAAATGGCATGGTTTTGTAACTGTGATTGGTCTCTAGTATTTTCTTCTTCCAGGCAAAGCTGAACCTAGGCTCTAAAATGAAGACTATATATGTGAGTGAGACAGAATGGCACACGACTGTAATCCACCAAGCAGTCACCCTGCCCTTTAAATACCCTGCTTGTGAGAATTGGGATAGATGCTTAGACCGGAAGACAAAGGCAGAGCTTCTTGCATCACTGGGAGGGCCTAGGAGCTGATCCTCTGAGGATGACCAGCCTGAGTTCAGCCTGGCTTGAAAATTATGGTGATAAAAAGGCAACTCTTCCTCATTTCCCTTTAATTCAAATACATAGTGGCACCCAAGCTCAGACCCAGCAGAGCAAGCTACCTAGGTCTTTCCAAATCAGTCTAGTTTCTGTTTTCTAGGGATAACATAAAATACTGTCTGAGGGTGAATGAACCTGAGTTCATTGAAATGCATTTACACAGATGGATGTTGTCAATGGAGCAAGTCCAATACAAGGCCTTGTAGGGACAAAAGTTGGAAGATAGAGGCCTTGAATTGAGATGGATGCCAGGTCTGTGAAAGACACCAATAAGCAAGTAAATATGTGAACAGAGTGTGGGAGCTGCAGGGATAGAGCCAATGGGAATAGTCAGAGGAAAATGGTCAATTGATTGGCCTGGGAAGGGATAATGCATCAGTCATTCTTAAGGGTAAGTAGTTTTCAAGTAACCAGCGATAGCACCAAAGCCCAGGCCCACATGACCCTTCCAGGGAGCTGCAAACACTGGATATGGCTGAGGCTGGAAGGCAGGTGCTGACAAATGAGAAAGTTGGGTGATGCCTCATGAGGGTCCTGAACCCCTTACCCTATAATGTAGGCCTCTCCAAACTCCCCTCAATATTCCCAGTTCCACCAATTAGGTTTCACTGGAAAATATTTGATGTTAAACTGGTGGGTAAATGAATGTCAAAATGGCACCAAATAGCACTTTTTCAGATTTGATGAGGGGAATTGGTTACTTTTCTCACTGATGTCACCAAATTTCTGACAAGAGTCAATTAAAGGGAGGAAGAGCTCATTTTTGCTCGTGGTTTGAGGGCAGAGTCTAGCATCATGGAGAAGGCATAGCCACAGGTATCTTCATGATGTAGAAGCATGAGGCAGCTTGCTCGCATCCCACTGAACAAAGATGGAAGTCATAAGTGCTCCTTCCCCAGGTGACAGTTTCTCTCACTAATATCTATTTACTAAAGTTTCTACAACCTCCATTACTAGCTAAGAACTAAGTGTTCAAACACATGGGTCTGTGGGGAACATTTCACAGCCACACATAACTCTAGGTAAATTGGTATGTATAATATATGTGTATGTGTGTATTGTGTGTATATATATAATGTATTATATAGTGTATATATGTAATATATGTGTACATATGATATATATTGCATATATTAAAGTATTTTCTGTGTTCAATTTTATACAAACATGCTGTTGTGGAATTTTCTTATTTTACTTATGTTCACAACAACTTCAGTAGGTATAGACTATGATCATTGATGCATTTTGAAAATTTAAAATATTCGAGAGTGACTGAAGTGAAGCCACATATACAGAAATGCATAGGTGGCAATTGACAAAGATGGAAGTAAAATTGACAGTTGGGTGGGTCTTCTTCAAAACCAGTATTTTAAACCAGAAATGTAGGTCAGAAAAGAAGGAAGGAAACAGATGGTCCAGGGTTAGCCAACTGCTCATGGCCTCTGACCACTAGCTTATTTCTGGAGTATAGAGAAGAACTTGCTACAAGTTGTCTTTTCTGATCATACATGGGGTCCTGTTGGCCTCTGAGAAGCCATTCAGAGAGTGCAAGAGCAGGGGTGAAGTGCATCGGGCTATACAAGGTGGAAGGCAGCACCAAGCCACTCCAGCATAGAGGGGTAGGCAGAGTACTTCCTTCTTCTCCAGAACCCCAACAGATGACCAATCTGTTACTAGATTGAGCAAATACAATTTTTATCTGGTAATCTTTATTTTCCAGGGACCTGCGAGTTTTCCCATAGAAAGTTCTAAACCTTCCAGGCGATTATTTACACTAGCAAGGCAGTAAGCCTGGACCTGAGGTGATTAGGAACAACAGGTCCAGTCAGGAACGCATTAAAAAAGGCAAGTATTTTAAGCCTCAAGTGACTGAGGGAGCCCTGTTCCCCACAGTCTACCCCACGGTGAGAGAAAGGATGGGCATTCAGTGCTAGACTTGGGCTGTCCAGGTGGTCAGGTAGAGGTAAGCCTTCCTCTGTCCTCTTCAAGGCTCTTCCCTCACTGTTTGACCAGGGCCTGGACCTGCTAGATAGAAGAGGGACAACGGAAGTCCAAGATTACTTCTGCCTTCCTCTGACAGAAAGTTCATGGTGTGAAGATTGGATTTTTCCCAGCAGATCTTTACTGTGTGCTCCGCAGCATGCAAGGTAGCTGAAAGATAAATCAAGCACAATCCTTCAGGAATTGACATGTAGCCAAACAAAAAAAATAAGGATATATTCACATATACATCTTCTATGTATTAATATAATATACATGAGTAATGAATTTATGTGATTATACACATACATTTTTGTACACACACACACACACACACAAAGATCTCTTTGGAACTTTATTAGGCCTTTTAACTCAATGTCCTACAATTTCAGGCTGCCATAGAAAAATATAAGACATAGCACTGAGGATATCGTTCAGTAGTAGAGAGCTTACCTAGCATGCACAGGGTCCTCTGTTCTACCTCTAACGCCTCAGAAAAAATTAATTAATCAATTAATTAACTAAAATTAAATATAATTACTGGAAAAATCTCTTAAGAAACACTTTCAGAGAAGAGTTATTTGTTTAGGTTCATGGTTCTGGAGAGTTCTACGCACAGTTGCCCGGCTCCGTGTGTTTTCACAGAGCATCATGGCAGCAGGAATACATAATAAAAAACAGTTGTTCAAATCAACAGAACAGCAAATAGTGACTAGGGATGGATTTAGTCCCCAAGGAACCATCTACCCGTAGCCTCGTTCTTCCAACAAGGCCCCATCTCCTAAGGTTTCCAAAACCTCTCACAATTGTTCCCCAACCTGGGGACCTAAGATTCCAATAAAGAACCATCAGGCGACATCTCAGAGTCCCATCATTACGCATCCATGTCCCTAGTGACGCTGTAGCAGAGACAGGTATGGCTGTGTGAAAAGCAGGGAAAACACCTTGTTGGCCTTTAGACACAACACAAACAAGGGGCAGGCATTGCTCATGGCATGAAGTCATTGGAATAGGGTGTTCTCCATCTTGAGATATAGCTGTTATCATTGAGCCTGGCAGCAGACATACCTACTTCCCCACCCTGAGGTCAGCACAGGCAGTCCCATCTTCTACCAGCAAATCCTGCATCTTTCTGCCCCAAGGCTGGTTACTGTTGTGCAATTGGTGCATGCTCAGGGCAGGCTGGAAGTGTGCCCAGAACCATCCCTCAGCAAATGCCACATGGGAACTGGGGAATCAGTTACTGAAATTCAGGACTCTCAACAGGAGAGCCATGAGCCTTGCTTTATGTTCTATGTGATCTCTCAGTGGGTTCCTCCACCCCGGAATGGAGTTGTGTTGTTCACTGGAGAAAACCGTTTTCTAGACTTTCCCATATTCCCCAGCTCATTTCTTACTCCTGAGATTAATTTGTAATAACTATATGTACCTACATTTTTAACCTTACAATGCATTTGGAGGGGGGCTCAAGCTCTTGAATTCATCTTCCATGACCAGTCAAAGGTCATAGCAATTATTTCTCCCTGTAAATACTCTCCCTCACCATCTCCTCTCTAGCTCTACCTTTCCGTCTGGGAACTTTCTAACTATATAGACTTTTCTCTCTTACCTCATTATTGATGTACCTTGGACATTTCTTTTTAAATTTTCTATTTACTATTTTTCATCTTTGTTTTTTGAGACATGACCTTGCCCTGTTCTAGGACATCCTTTTGTCTTGTGTTGGCACACACTCCCACACTCGACCTTCCACCTGGAAAGTTGTAGTTCTCATTTAAATGTTACCCCCAGCTAGAAGCCTTCCATGCTTCTCCCATGAGTGCCCTTCCTCTGCACACTCTACACTGCCTGTCTAATGTTGCCCTCACCACACTCCATCTGCTTACCCATCCATTCACCCATCCGTTTGTCTACACATCCGTACACCCATTCATCAACCTACCCATCCGTCCACCCATCTATACATCCATGCATACGCCCATTTGTTCTCTTACCTCTCAACCACCCCATCTATCTACCCACTGAGCCATCCGTTACCCACTCAGATAACCCACACATTTATCTATCAGCGCATTCATCCGCCAACAGCTATGCATTGGCTGCCTCTATATGCTAGGTGAGAGGATTGTACAATTTCCCATCAATCTTCCTGGACTTTATGGATTTTTTTCTTAGCCCTCTCTGTGCTTCCAGTGAGTAGCACTGTGTATGTAAAGGGAGGGGATCAGCGGCAAAGGGTAGAGCACACTGAACTGATGAACTTCACCTGTTCGAATTGGACAACATCTGTGTGGTGATAATGAGCATTTTAATTACACAGCAGCAGATACATTAAGTATGAGGAATTAGCAAATGAATATGTTATCATCAAAACACAAGCCAGAGGTAGACCGTTTCATTATTTGAAACAGCTTGTAAACCATTAAGCCAGTGACCGTATTTGACTTCCCACTACCGAAATATATTCTTCAAAGCAAAAATACCCACCTGGTGGGCTTTACTTTATCCCTCTGTAGACTAAAGAGATGGAAATTTTTGTTTTAATGCCCCAAATCCTCTCTGTTGAACTTTACTGAGTCTTTTGAACTCAGTTTCCTGCTGGTCGGGCTGCTGAATAAAAATATAGGACTTAGGGCTGGGGATATAGCTTGCTGAGTTGGTCAAGGACAAACGAGGCCGAGTCTATTAGCGACACTACAGAAAAATATAGTCATTAACTAAAATTAAATAAAATACAGGAATCAACTTGAACAGTTGGCTATCTCTCCTAAGGAAACTAGATTCAAGAGGTTGGGAGATGGCTCAGTGGTTATATTCTTACCTTGTAAGCATGAAGACTAGAGTTTAGATACCCAGGACATGACTCATGTAAAATGTTGGTTGGCATCTCAACCCAGCTGTAATTCCAACCTCAGAAGTAAAGATAGTAGAGCCCTACAGCAAGTTGGCTGACAAGACTACTCGTATCAGCCAGATCTGGAGGGATGCTTCCTCAATAAATATGGTGGAAGAACAATTGCGGGTGATTCTAAACATCAACCTTAAGCCTCCATACTAATGGACCCAAGGGCATGCATGCCCATCTCTCTCTCTCTTTCTCTCTCTCACGCACGCTCTCACGTACACGCACGCGCGCACACACACAGAGACACACACTCATACACATACACACACACACGGGGGGGGGGATAAAAAAATCCACAGACAACTACTGTTGACTCAAACATCAGGCACTTCCACTCTGTCAAGTAATATACTGAACACAAATTGTATGTCATTGATAAAATCTACCTTCTATAGGAAACAGAGATCTCTTCACAAAAATACTTAGTAAACTATGGTTCAAAATAGTACACATAATTCCTGGTAATACATGGATTTATTCAAAAAATTATAGTTTAGTCATACAATAGGATTATCCTGCAGCTAATAAATGATGGTATTAACATTTGTTTATGATCCACCAAACTACAACATAGGCTTTGAAATAAAAAAAAAAAAAATACATGGAGGTTCACAGTGACGTCCATCAGGGTTCCAATTCTGTGGGTAAGCAAACACATTATCAGAAAACAAGAATGAAATAAGCCAAAGGGGCAGAATGTTTATCTCTGACAAATGGCATTGTAGCTGATGGGTTTTTATAGCCTTTGGTGTTTGGGGATGTAGTTCTTTACAATGGCAACAAATATGTGTAGCTTTTGTAATGACACTTTCCTGCAAAGAGCTCAGTGGGGCCCAGTGTAGATCCCCTCCACGGCACTGCAGTGCCTTTCACTCTTCGATGTTTATACATAGCAGGAAAAATTACTGATTTGCTCAGAGCTTCTCCTGTTCTGGGGAGCCATGGCTTTCTGTAATACTAATTGCTTTTGAAGAATGAAGGTCATATCAGAAACAGAGACTTATAGTGGTTTGTATTTAGTTCTTTCATTGATTGTAACCTGTGGATAGAGTCCAAAGCAATGAGTGTCTGTTAGGAGACAGTGGGACCAATGATAATCTCATCACCTCTCCCTAGGTATCTCGGTGCTTTCTGATCAATGGTCATGGTGTTATGCTGCCCTCGTGCTAGGCCAGTAGTGAACTCCTAAATCTGTGTGTTTGTTGGGGGTGCTGGAGATCAAACCCTGGGCCTTGCATCTGCTGGGCAAGCCCTTGACCACTGAACCACATCCCAAGCCCCTAAAGCCACGTGCCCATTTGACTTCATACAACTGGATACATTGTTCTGCATGTCCATCAGGGAACAGACACGGTTTGGTTTGAAAATGCAAGGTTTCGCGTGAGTCATTATGCTGCAAGTAAAAGAGAAACTTATGGAAGCTGTTGGATACCTGAGTGAGGTCTATCTTCTGGACTGTGCCTGCCATGCACCTCTGCAAGAGGCCTAGCCTGGCCAATAAGCAGTTCTAATGTGATGACAGCACCCAGGAAGCAGTCACACAACTTTCGGTGTCTTTATAGAGACATGAAGTTGTGCTATGCAAATGACACTCTCCCTTCTACATGTTCAGTGTCACTCTGATCTTTCTGATGCATCTGGGTACCACAAAGTCTAGTACCCAAATAAGGCAGTGATGAACACAAAAATATCTACAACTTCTGATACTCCACTGTGCTGCATCCAGGAGAAGTATCACCTTCCAGGTCATTATTTACTGACTGTGGAAAGAGGTGAGGGGGATAAACAGGCCTCGACCCAGGAAGCAGAACAGTAACAGTGAGGGTACAGCATGAACAAGCCTATGGCTTTGTGTGCCATGTTTCCTAGAAGCACAATTTACAGAGAGGCTATCTATAAAACACCACATATAAGACTTTATAGATAGAAGAGTCACCTCAAAAAAGAATGGGCTAATGTGGGAGGCCATTAGTTTCCCATCTCATTTGATTTGTTTCCATCTTGGAACCTGATGTAGGAGGGTTCTTCTGTATTTTGTGTTGCTTTCATTGGTTAATAAAGAGGCTGCCTTGGCCTTTTGATAGGGCAGGACTTAGATAGGCGGGGAAAAGAGAACAATATGCTGGGAAGAAGACTGGCTCAGGGAGAGCCCGCCATGAAGCCACCAGGGTCAGACATGCTGAATCTTCCCGGTAAGCCCACTACCTTGTGGTGACTTACAGACTATTAAAAATTGCTTGAAATAAGATGTGAGAATTAGCCAATAGAGGCTAGAACTAATAGCCAGGCAGTGTGTTAAATGAATCCAGTTTGTGTGTAATTATTTCAGGCCAAAAGGAGGCCCGCGGCTGGGAGTTGGTCACCAGGGAACGCGGCCCGCTCCTTGGCCGGGACACAGAAACCCTTCTTACAACAGAACCATTAAAGGAGGATGCTGAGTCAGGGGGCTCTTCCTAAATAGGCAGGAGATTGGACTGGATGCGCCAAGAACTTAACTTAAAAAGGTTCACGTCTTCCAGTCTGTGTTCTCCACTCTCCTTGCTCTCCCTTCATGGGCTCCAGGATGGGAGACAAGCCCAAGTGCTTGATCCAAAATCTTCTTGGAAAGATAGGATAGGAGATGAAATCTTTCATACGAATATTGACCGGTGCCAGGCAATTGTTGAGCCTCGTGGAAGACAATCACCTTCCCACCTACAGCTGCCTTGAGAAGGCCACCATAATCACACGCATGGGCTCTGGCTGTTCATGTGATCTGCCAACCAGGCTGGTAAATGTAGTGACATATTCCTGGAGGTGCTCTGCCCCCAGAACAAGCTATTTAGGGTTCCTGGGGTCTAGCAGTTCCTGAAGCAGAAAGTAGATGCCCAGCGCATGACCCACTGGCATGTGTAAGGCATGTAAATATTTACTGAGTAAAACATATACACAGAAAATTTGTGGGACACTGAGGAGACAAAGAAAGGAACAACATTGCTATACAGAGATGGCAAAGAAGGAAAAAAATGAAAGACTATCATTGATTGAGTCATTCATTTATCTGCTCCAAGTTTTCTGAATAACTTCTAAGTTCTAGTATTATGCTAGGACTCTAGATCAGTGCTTCTCGACCTGTCGGTTGTGACTCTTTTGGAGTCAAACACCCTTTCACGGGGGTCGCTTAAGACCATCAAAAAGCACAAATATTTACGTGACAATTCACAACAGTGGCAAAATTACAGTTACAGCAAAATAATTTTTATGCCTGGGGGTCACCACAACATGAGGAACAATATTAAAGGCTCACAGCACTGAAAGGTTGAGATCCACTGCTGCAGAAAAAGGGGTGTCTTTAAAATAAAGGGTGCCATTGCTTAAGTAGGAGAGGTGGCTTAGTAAACAATACTAAGAATGTCGACTAAGGAACAATACCAATTTTGCTCATGGTGTCTCCACAAAGAATTCCAGTTAACTTTGAAAGTTTCTCCTTAAAATGACACAGCAGGACAAAGAGCTTCAGGCACACTTGCTGGCCTGCAAAGTCTGAAGATGAAGGCATCAAAAGATGAAGTGACTAGGTCTGAGCTCCAGTGGGGAGCCTTATCTGGAAACCGATCTATGGCTCCTCAGTTCCCTCCAGGACTAACTGGTGAACTAGTCTGATCTGGGAGCCTCAGATGTTACCTCCAGCAGTGACAGGTCCTGACCTGCCCCACTCAGAACCTGTCTCAGGATTTGAAGTCACAGCGAAGAGTCCCCATGACTGGTCTGTGAGGGCTGGCAGGGACAGAGCAACGATCTGAGTTGGAGAAGTTCAAGGCCAGGGCAGGAGCTTTCAAATGCAATGCGGCACCACATGGGAAAGTGTTGAAACCGGCGCTGGGCTCCAGCTGGAGTCAACCGCTCTGGTTAATGAGACGCCTTCAGCAAGCTCAGGCATTTGAAGTAGAGCAGAAGGCAGGTTGCTGAGCTGTAAAACCCCAAGCAAGAGCATCTGATCTCTGCCAGGCACTAGGGCAAGGTGGCTCACAAATCCCTGGGTTTAGGGAGGAGGTGCTGTGTAGGCTGCAGCCTGAAGTAAGAGAGGCAAGCCTGTGTTTTCTCACACGGTTCTATGCCTCTGCGTCTGGTTTGTTTGCATGGCTGCCTGGTGGGGTACATCCAGTTACCCACTGCATGTACGCAGCCATCTGTTCAGAGTACCCAGGTCACGTCCCTCAAGGATTATTCTTTAGATCCGAAGATCAGAGTCTCGCAGAGGCTCTTTCCTCCTGGCCAACCTCTCTTCACTCAATATCAGAATAAAAGGATGACCCAATCTGCCAGGACACTTCTAGTTTCTAGGTATTGATCAAGGAAAAATTAACGATAGCATTTTCCACTTTCCTATTTCAAGAATAAATTGTACAGTGTACTTGATTACCTTGCCGGACTGTAATTCAATTTGGTTTGGATTAAAAGAGATGCATTTATTAAAAACCACAGCTCCAAACTGGGTACAAATTGTCATTTGGCTGGAAACAGGAACCTGGCATTCCCACTATGCAAATACGGCCGTCCCGGAAATCTGTCCAGGTGTATCATTTGGAAGGCGGCCAGCCTGGGAGGGTTCTGACTCTCTGTGATTGAGAGTCCTGTAAGGGGGCTTTGCCATCTGGTGGGCTGGCTGTCCCCTGGCCAAGATTCTAGCAACATGGTTACTAAGAGTCCAACTTCAAGCAAAGAGGCAGTCTGTGAGCTGTGGGTCTCTTCCTGTGGCTCTGTACAACCTGCACTACCTGGAGAGTATTGCTGACCAGAGACACAAGTCTTGATGTGACGCCTGTAAGGATGGGTTACTAGGACTGTTGTGTACAGCTGGGCAGGCTATACACAGTACAAAGAACACCTGCTTCATGCAGGCAAACGTAGACTATCCTCACTTCAGTGGCCCAGACTCACACCTCTGGGGGTACAGGGTTATCTTTCCAATTCACGTCAAATTCTAGTAGGCTACCGCTTCAGAGTGACCATGGTTATATATGGAGCCCTTCCAATCTAGCTAATTGCCCTGCAATTGAAGACTGTTGGTCCCGGAATGCCTTAGCAAAAAGCATTTAACCTGGAATGACTAGACCCGAGATCAATAGAAAGAATGGGATCATGCTTTGGGTAAGAATAAAAAGCCTGGAATTCATTGAACTTCTGCTCGGGGTGTGCCCCATGTTGAACAAACTCTCCTGCTGCAGTAGCTTCCCCACCTCTGGAGCAGTTGAGAACACTGAGGCTCAGGAGTGTGTGCGTGGCTCGGACATGTCATCTTAACACTCAGGAGGCTGAGGCAGGAGGATTGCTGTGAGTTCCAGGTCAGTCTGGGTTATGGTATGAGATCTACTGTTAAAAAAAGAAAAGAAAAGAAAGCAAAAAGCAAAAGAAGACAGATGAGTGAAGAGGGATGAGTAGAAGAGAAAGAAGACGCTAAGGTGGAGAGGAGGACATTGGGTAGGGCTGTGAGTGAGCGTCTGAACAGAGCAGAAGATGCTAACCCTTTCAGGGAACTCTGGGAAGGCATCCCAGGAGAGGTGGTTTGGGAAGGCGATGAGGAAAAAGCTGAAAGCCAGAAGCTGTGCTTTGAATGTGAAAAGCACCACACAGGCTTATGCCCTTTGGTTCCCAGATAGCAAGGAGGTTGTGAAACATTTAGGACTGAACACATAGATGGTGGAGGTGGGCTGCTGGGGACAGGCTTGTGACTGTTAGAGCCTGGCCATGCTTTCGCTGCTGTCTCCCCGTGTCCTGGTCCAGCATCCAATGAAACCTGCTGCTACATGCCCCTGCCACTACAAATAGGGCTGCTCCAGCTGGCATGTCTCCCCAGCCATGTAGGACTGTAGTCTCTGAGAGATAGAGATAAAGAGAGAGGGGGGGGTAAAATACATCTACTTTTCTTCAAGTTACACTGTCAGACGTTTCGTCTCAGACAGAAGAAAGTGACTAATGATAATATTTCTGAGGCACCTGCTCTGGTCTGACCCTGTGTCAATTACAGTATAAAAGAAGTACCCTTTTTTATGTTAGATTTTTTTATTGATTTTTATTTAGCTCTACATTTTTCTCTGCTCTCCTTCTTGCCTCTCCCCTCCCCATTCAACCCTCTTCCAAGGTCCCCATGCTCCCAACTTACTCAGGAGATCTTGTCTTTTTCTGCTTTCCATGTAGATTAGATCTACGTAAGTCTCTCTTAGGGTCCTCATTGTTGTCTAAGTTCTCTGGGATTGTGGTTTGTAGGCTGATTTTCTTTGCTTTGTGTTTTGAACCACATCTACCCCCATGAGTTAGCCACGGTCATCCCTGTTCTAAAAGGTTGGGATCTGAGGCTCAAGTAGGCTCTGCATGGGTAAATTCAACCAGGCAGTAAGAGTTAAGACAATAAGAGTCCAGGAAAGACTCAGGCATTGAGAGTCCAGGAAAGAGAGTCCAGGAATCAATCAGATAGTGAGAGTCTAGGAATCAACCAGACAGTAAGAGTCAAGGAAAGACCCAGGCAGTGAGAGTCTAGGAATCAATCAGACAGCCAGACAGCGAGAGTCCAGAAATCAACCAGTCAAACAGTGAGAGTCCAGGAATGACCCAGGAATTGGAGCCAGGAGTTTCATCTTTAAAAAAAAAAATACAATATTTTCACCAGCTCTGAGCGTTGTGTACATGAGGATGAGCTAGTATCCACAGGGTAGAATCCCTGCCGAAGATTAAGAAAATAGACATTTATAGAGCGTGTGGGAGCCTGCATGGCACACAGCAGGCTGTGGGGTTCACCAGTCTTACCCCTTAACCTAGTGCCTTAGCAATGAGCTCAAAGCAGTTTGGCTCAAGAAAAATGTCTACTTGCTGTAGTGTGGCTTGGAAAACTGAAGCAAATGCCTACTCACCAGGGCAGACGGAGCACCAGGGCTGAACCAAGGACACAGTTCCAACCGAATTTAGCTTGATAAGCCACGGAATCTACTGGGGTTACTCACAGGAATATGGGTGAGGAATCTCAAAGGGAACTAATGGCACCCCTGAAAAGCCCACCACATTACAGAGGACACGTCATGAAAAGCTGCATTCCTGGAGCACCCTACATGACTTGGAAACAGCTGGGCTGGCAGAGTCTTCTCTCTCCAACAATTGTTAGTGCTGATATAATTTTGGGGCAAGGCCCTGTGACTCTTGTAAGTTTCAGGAAATTCTTGAGACCTATGAGTTTTGTTTACTTCCTGGG
>JAQHUG010000082.1:2423539-2456199 GCA_028555095.1 Dicrostonyx torquatus
GGCAGCTTACATGTTGACTCTTTGGTGGTCTGCACAGGAATGCCAGGGAAGCTTCCTGCTTCCCAAATTCTCCTGTTCTCACCTCTACTTCCTGTCTAGTTTTCCCACCTATACTCCCTGCCTGGCCAATCAGCATTTATTTAAAACATGATTGACAGAATATAGAATTGTCCCCCACCAGTCTATAAGTTCAGGTATAGAGTGACTGAAGAAGATATTCAGTGTCAACCTCTGGCTCCTACATGTGCACATGTGTACGCATACACATACGCGTGCGTTATATGTGATGTAAGGTTGTCCTAATATTTCCAGTAGGACATAAAAGGGGACTTTTACCTAAAGTTAAATATTAGGCATCCACTCCACTTCTCAGAGGTTCAGACATTGCAGGTAATTTTAAAGGATTCTATTTTCCCAGTTCACCTACTTTTAACTTGAGTTTCTCAAGCTATGGTCTGAAATATGAATGTCTATTGTGTCTTCAATAATCTTTTCTTTAACCTCTGTAACTGATATGTTGGTATTCATCTACCTACTGCCTAATGAATACATGTTGGAGGACTGAGATGGGATTGGATCTGTGCCAGAGGAGAAGAGCCAGCAACAACCAATCAAAAAGACTCTACACTTATGGAGTTTGGGGTCTAGTTGTAGGAGAGGAGGGGAGGGGGGGGACTATTTGAAGAATACATTGGTGTGTACTATAAATATACAATCCGGTGGAGAAATGTGGGTTGCTAGTGGGGAACTCAGACATGACAATGAGCTGAGTAAGAGTTTGGGCTGAATATTGAAAGATGAGAAGTTGGGTGGGGAAAAAAAGGCATTTTGGATTGGGGGAACAGCATCACCAAGGGTGTCATGGTAACTGTGGATTCTGGAAGGAGACCATTGTGGCTGGTTATGGAGAGTGGGAAGCATAGAAAGTCAGGACCCCACAGCTATCCTCAACAAATGAAACTCCTAACCAGGGGACTCCTGCCCACCTCACACCCCACACAGCTGTTCCGTCTCCTCAGCCCCACCCTGCCCTGGCCCCACTCAGAGCCAGAATCAGTGGTTTCTACTATCAGGGAACTAAAGTAAAGACCCAGTGGATGTGGGAAGTGGCTGCGGAGCTGTGACTGAGAATAGAGCCTCTGCCCAGAAATCTTGTCCTCGGGAAGTAGTCCAGGAGCAAGCTCAAAGCGAAAGGCACAAAGCTGCCGAGCCGAGCTCTGTTTCTGCACGGTCATCAACGCTCAGCATATGTCGACAGTGATTTATAACAGGGCTGTCTGTAACAGCGGCAATCAGATCCAGCCTCCAATGTCAACAGAAGGCGAACGGTGCAGGGAGCATTGCTGCACCACATGCGTGTCTCATGCAGCCCCTAAAAGCAACGATTATGAGGCTGTGTCACAAAAAGAAAAGATGCCTGTGGTAGAATTTAAGGGAAGAAAGCAGAATGCCAAGCTCCATCAGCACTATGGTCACAACTTGATTCAACTTCTCTGTGCATGGGATGTAAAATGGAAGGGAAAACACTCCATCACACACATGTAGTAAAGCACTGTGCAATCATTTTTTTTGGTGTTTTCCTTATAGACATGGTTACAGTAATCTATGTACAGTGAACTACAAAAATACAATAAAACAAAATCTCCTGCTATAAAAATCATACAGACTAGCCAGTTAGAGGGCATCTTTGGAATTCATGCTAAGCCAGGAAATAAATTAGAGGACAAAAAGAAGTATTTCTTTTGTAATGCATGTGTTGTATATGTGTTTGTGCATATACATGTTTTTTATATGTTCAGGTGTGATCACACATGTATGCACATGCATGTAGAGTTCAGAGGTCAGTCTTCAGGAATATTGACACCCATATTTGAAACTGGGTCTTTCATTGGTCTGGAGCTCACCATGGCCAGGCTGGCTAGCCAGTGAGCCCTGGCATTCCCCTGACTCTGTCTCAAAAATACTGGAATTACCAGCTTGCTCACCACACTTAGCATTTTTGTATGGGTTCTGGGGAACCTAGCTCAGTTTCCCATGCTTGTGGAACATGAGCTTTAACAACTGAGCCATCTCCTGAGCCTAAGGGGAGACAAACCAGCTCTGAGATAGATTTGGTCTTTGCATTGGTTCTCATATCTGTCGGTAAAAGGAGATGGCAGTGGGTGGGAAACAGACCAAACAGTTAGAAACCTTGAATCCTGTGCAGATGACTCAAAGCCTTCAGAAATAGAGAAGAGAGGAAAAAATTCAGAGAGAAGGGCAACACAGCCTCACGGTCCCCTTGGAGGGTTCAGAGCACTTCATCAGGAGAGGATGTTGGAAGAAACCTCAGGAGAGCTGGGACAAGGCAGGACAGGTAAGAACGGCCATGCTTGGTCAGCCTCTGCTCACTTAGATGACCATTTCACAAGCACCTTATACAAATGCAAAAATCACCCCCTTCACAGATGAGAAAACGAAACGTAGGTGCAGATTTATCCTCCAAATGTGTGGGCTCAGTTTTTCCCAACTCTGTATGGTTTACAAGATGACCTGAGGAACCATTTGAGCTGGGAGAATGCATCCATCAACTGGGGTAATTTCACTGGTGTGGAATTTGGTTTCACTGGTGTGGACTGCCACAACTCATTGAAGTGTGCATTGCACATTTTATATCTGTCCTATTTATTGCCATCAATTATAGCTCAATAAGGCTGCTTATGGGTGCCTTTGAAACCAAACACTTGGTGGAAATGGTACACAATATTGTTTAAGACCTTATGTTCATGCATTCATGTTTTATTACATTTTTATTGATGCCTAAAAAATGTTATGCAAGCACAAGGGTGACCAAGGCGCACATAACCCTGTGTCCTGAAATATCCAAAAGACTAATCACAGTTAATGTAATAAGTCATCGCATCAGCACCAAGCAGAGACAGTCAGGGCATTTGGGAACACACAGAAGTGATATCCGACTGAAAGTCCAGGGCACACATGGGAACTCACTTTCCAGCCTTTGCAAATTTGATGATGTGGGCACTGTCCTTATTTCTTTCGGGAGAAGCCAAGGTACAGAAGGTTTAACTGGTGTTTACATACCCACACGCACTGGGACTCACCGCACATGGCCTGCTCCCGTAGTTTAAATTGTCTGCCATCTATGCTCACTCTCCCTAAGGCAAGAGGGGTGGCTCACCCCCTGGGTCGGTGAGGGAGCCAAGCTATTCAACTTGAGGGCTGTGGCTGTATAAGATACTGAGATGGCAGAAACGGGTTAGATATGGGCTTTTCAGTCTCAGCAGTGTGTACCCTTGGAGTCGTTCTGTGGTTAGAGGCCATCCTGTGCAATGGGATTTATTAGATGTAGTTAGCAGCTACCTGCCACATCTCTCAAGTCATGACAATGTGGAAACCTCTCTGGATATCACCCATGGGGAGCTGTGAGCCAACCGCTTCCAATTAAACAACCTTGAATTGGGATGATGGGCATGCTAATTACCTGGATTTCTTTGTTCATTCTGATTTGTGTGCATGTATCAAAATATCACACTGAGACTCATAAATAAATGCAATTGCTCCTGGTAGAAAAAAATTATTACCTGTATTTATTATTTATTTATTTATTATTGGAGAAGCATGTGCCATGGTCTTCATATGGAGGTTAGAGGACAACTTGTGGAGAAAGTCAGTCCTTTCCTCTCACCATGTGACTTTCTGGGCTCAAACTCAGGTTGTCAGGCTGATGATTGGTACCTTTACCTGCCAAACCATCTCTCCAACTCAAAGATGTAAAAGTTTTAAACAGAACGTCTCAGCTATATAGAGGAAGCTCTCAGAAGTCCTTAGATGGAGTTAAAATTGGATTATGCTGAAAATCTAGACTCCTTTGCAGATTCAAGGCAGTTAAGAGCTATTACGTGAGATGAGCCTATGAGACGGTCTGGCCACATGGGTAGGATAAGTGGGAAATGGAACTCAGGGGCCAGGAACAGGCAGCATCAAAGGAAAAGAACAGGGATTGAGAAGCTAGCTCAGTCCATAAAGTGCTTGTCTGGATGAACATGAACGTCTGAGTTTGATCCCCAGAACACACATTCAGAAGCTGGAAATGGTGGCACATGTTCCCAGTGTTGCAGAGATGGAAACAGGATTCATAGAGCTCATTAGACAGTTAGCCTAGCCTGTTTGGCAGGCACCAGGCCAGTGAGGAGCCCCAGTTCTCAAAATCAAAGTGGACTGTGTCTGAGGAATGATACCTCAGATTCACCTCTGGCCTTCACCGTGCCCGTGCACATAGGTGGAAAGTAAAAAAGAAAAATAGACTTGGTGACCAGTGACTATAGAGAAAAAAACACCAGAGGAAAGGATACTTCTCCTCTAGCTGTTGTGGCCTTGGGAGTTGTTGGAATTTCCTTTAGCATGATGGTGAAAACCCCATGGATTACAGGGAGTAGACCTGGCTTGCAGTCACTAACTGGGTGACCACTGAGAGCTGGCTCTAGAAGCTAGAGAGCAAAGTTAAGCAAAAGACAGACTAAGGAGCACCAGACCTAGAGGAAGGAACCCAGCACCCATTGGAGGGCTGCGGTTTGGTCATACAACTTGAGTCTGCAGACCCAGGGTAAGGGTAAAGCCAGGAAGTGTGAGCTCAGAAAAAGCAGACTGTCCCTCTTGCCTTCAGTAGCACCAGCGCTTAGCAGAGTGTCTGGCCCATGGTAGGTGCTTACTCAACCACTGGTGAAAATTGCTGAGAATCATATTGCTGGGAGAGATTAGGGTGACTTCTAGAGGGATATTACTAAGTATATGTAGGAACTACCAATAAGTGTGCACTTCCTGAGAAGCCCACTGTGCAATAGCACCTATACTTAGCACACTGAGAGAAGCCTCCTGTGAGAATCTTGCTTGCTGTGCACCAGATATCTTGCCTGGATCCCTGTAAGAAGCCCACTGTGTGTTGGGCATCATGCCCAGCAATTATAAGAAGCTTAATGTGCACTTGGCACTATAGCCCTATAGAAGCTGCTACTTCCCGGGCACTGTGCCCAACACTCTGTAAGAAGTCTATTGGCTGCTGGGTGCTGTGTCCAGTCTCTGGGACAAGCCCACTACAGGCCAGCCATTCTGTGAGAAACCTACTGTGCAGCGACCATACTGGAAGTTATGGCACAAGGTCACAGGTCAAGTTCTCAGGTCACAGGGAATCTAGAAAAAGCAAGCTCAGCAGAAAGCCAAGGAAACAGTAAGAAAGGGTGTACTTCCTGGCAAGGTTGAAGACTTTCTACACAAGTAATGGCTCTCAGGGAGCCTCACCCCACCCAGAGAAATTCTTCCCTTATCCATATGGATGGAAAGCAAAGAGGCACCATTCACCATAGAGGGACCAGGAGTGGGGACAAAAGAAGAATGAACTGTGAGGTCTTGGGTCAGCAATTCTAAAATATCTTGCTTCTGAGTCAGCCCAGAGTCCCTGGGCTGGGGTTTCTGGTATCTTAAATTCATGGAGATTTGTGACAGCAACAGAAAACAGATAGAAAACCACATCTTTGGCCCTCAGCTCATCTTTGCTGCTGCATAATTATGTATACACAGACAGTATGACACTCTTAGAAATGGGGACATTGGAAATGAGGATGGGCCTTGGGTCTCTCAGAGCTGACTGGCTTTGCTGCTGATGGTCCTAATAATGGCTTTAAAAAGATCAGCCAAGGAGCATGACAGTGGCCAAGCCCATCCTAAAAATCCTTCTGGATACCGTGTGTGTGTGTGTGTGTGTGTGTGTGTGTGTGTGTGTGTGTGTGTGTGTGTGTGTAAGTAAAACTTGTTACATGACCTTGAACTTCTGATCCTCCTGCCTCCACCTCTCTGCTATTGGAACTAAAGGTATGTCCCACCACACCTGTTTTATGTGATGATAGGGATCAAACCGAAAGCTGTGTGCATGCCAGGCAAGTGTTCTACCAGCTGAGTCCTAGTCTAGCTCTGGAGCTGGAAGATTTTCACTAGACCTGAGCCCAATTTGGTTTGGGTAGGTCCCATGTAACAGCATTCATTTGTTTCATCCTAATGATAGGGTGAAATGGTAGTAGTCTTTAATTTTGAAACTCGTCCCTGAAAGAAAGTCTCTACCCTCAAAAGGAGCAATGCACAGGAATACTCATTCACCAAGACAACTGAAAGATCAAAGAACAAATTGTATCCATGTCTGGTTTGATGAACCAAGAGGTTTTTTTGGGGGGGGGTTGTTCTTGTTATTTTGTTTTTTGTTGTTTTTTTTTTCAGGGGTGAGGGGAACGTTACTTACAGGCATTTTGGTAAGCCATTACTTCCAAAACATGGTAACTTATTCAGGCAGCCATATCACCATTTTCTTCCTTCATAAAGTGAAAATAATGGTGGCTCTGGAGTCACAAGAGTGTCACAAGACACAAATAGAATTGACTTGACATTCCTCAACCTGGGGCATAGTAAATGCTCATGAGTAAATCATACCCCTAGAATGGTTACTGTCATCCAACCTCCACTCTCATGGCTGCTAGTAGTCCTGTCCTTAAGACTCTATCTTGAGTTGATGTCTGGACTAGGGAATACATGATCTATGTATCTGTGTTTCTGCTAGTACTGAGCTGTTATTATTAACACAGTTCTGTGATATGATATGAAACCAGGTGTGGTAAGACCTCCAGCATAGTTCTAAAGGCAATCACTGCTATTCAGGGGTCTTCGTACTTCCATGAAAATTTTAAGACTTTTTTTTTCTGTTTCTGTGAGAAATTTCATTGAGATGTTGATCGAGATTGCACTGAATTTGTGGGTTACTTTTGATAGGATTTTCATAACATTGGTATTTCTGATCCATGAGCATGGATGGCCTATCCATCTTCTGATGTCTTCTCCATTTCTCTCTGTAGTATTTTAAGCTTTTCATTGTAGAGGCCCTTCATTTATTTGGCACATTTGCTTCTTGTTATTTTGGAGGCTGTTTTGAATGGGATTGTTTCCCTAATTTCTTTTCCAGTATTTTCATCAATAGCATATAGAAAGGCCACTGATTTTTAGATATTGATTTTGTGCCCTGTCACTCTGCTGAAAGTGTTTCTAAGGTCTAAAGGTTTTCTGATAGAGTCTTTGGGATTCCCTATGTATGAAATCTTATCATCTGCAAGTAAGGGTACTTTGACCTCTTCCTTTCTTATTTGTATCCCTTTTTATTTCCTTCTCAGGTTATATTGCTCTAGTTAAGTCTCCAAGCACAACACTAAAATAGAATGGGAACAGTATACACCTCTGGCTTAGTCCTAATATTAGAATGCTTTGAGTTTTTCTCCATTTAGTATGATAATGGCAATAGATTTGTCATAGATTACTTTTATTACATTAAGATATGTTTCTGTCATCCCTAGTCTCTAGAGATTTTAAGTTGAATTTTGTCAAAGACATCTTCTCCATCTACTGAGATGATCCTTGGGGCTATTTCTGTGATGAGTTACACTTATTTATTTGTGTGTGTTGAACCATTCCTGCATTTCTGAGATAAAGCCAGCTTGGTCATGATGCATGCATGTGTTCCTAGATTGGCTTGCAAGTATTTGATTACACAATTTGTAGCCATGTTCACTGGGAAGATTAGTTCATGATTCTCTTTTTGTGTATCTCTATCTGGCTTTTGAAAAGGGAATTATAAAATGAATAGGCAAATGGACGAAACTAAAAATAAAACAGACTGAGAGAGGTAACAGGTACAGAAATATAAATAGCATATCTTTCCATGTGTGCACCTCAGCATCCAATGTTTAGATTGTATGTTTAACTTGGACTCTGGAGAATCCAGCAAAATAGAAAGGAGCCATTTGAGTATGGGCTTAAAGGAGAAAGGAGAGCAGAATATAAATGATATGAAAACAAAGAGGGAAAATCCTAAGGGTGGAAAACTTAAGCAGGTATGGTGTGTGTATGGGTGGGGGGCTTTGGGGGGTCACCTAAATAAAGGGCTATGAAAAGCTATATGGAAAACTCCAGACCGGACTAGCAGCCCCATTAACTTTGGAGATATATTAGTTTTCTGACTCTTTTGGTACCTTGGACAGCACCCCCACATGTCAGCCAAGTTCCTTTAAAACCAATTGCTGGCTGAGGGATTGACTGACAGGACTGTGGGAAGCCTGGGCCAAATATCTTATTATTTTCCTCATTGCATTCTCCCCACAAAGAAATGCATTCACTCACATTGCAAGAGAGATCAAGAGCTAAGGCTTGGAGAATTTGAGTGAGCGTCTTGATAGAAAATCTGGCTCCAATTTCCCCTTCGTTATTCTACTCCAGACTTGTTCTCAGGAGAGATATTCTGCTGCCTCCAACTTTGTGAAATGCTTGTACAGACAGTGCCTTACTCACAGTGGTTTGGTCCAGGACTTTTGTTTTAAGCAGGTGGCATCCGTAGACATTATATTTCAGATATTGAGAGTTCTTCCTGAGCTACCAATGTGTTTTATAATATTCTCCTGTGATGCTAGGGATGGGGACAGTGCCAAGGCAGCCATGTGAACATGGGAGTAAAACACTTGCATGCTACAGTGTACCGTACTGTTTGGCTATGCCAGGTATTAGGTTAGATGAGTTCAACAAAAATATCACTTGAGATGTGTTCCGCTCTCAGAGGATGTACCGAAGGCATCTGCAGTAAACCAGGGATAATGGTAACTAGACAGATGGAGTTAGAGTGCTAAGTCTTTGTATTCTGGACACCACCAGATGATGCGGCATGTAAAGGAAAGACTGGAGAGTTTGGTTCCTGATACTTATCTGGTTTTCCCTTGTCTCCTTCTGCGCAGGATCTCTGCAGAAGGTGTGGACATTGTTTTGGACTGCCTGTGTGGGGACAATACTGGCAAGGGGCTCAGCCTCCTCAAACCTCTGGGGACCTACATTTTATATGGTGAGTGCATGGGCAATGGACTAAGATCAACAGCAACAGAAAGCACCCCCACTATGCTTAATAAACTGGGTAATGGAAAAACTTGGGAGTGTCCAGATTTTTTTAGTCCATTTTTTATGTTGCTACTATTGTCATAAATTGTAAAACTAACTTATTTGCCTACTTCCCTATCCCTTACACTGTCATGTTGAAATGACTTGTTTTGTTTGAAACACAGTCTCACTATATAACCCTGGCTAGCCTTGCACTCATAATTCTACTGCCTCAGTCGCTTCAGTGGTAGGATTACAAGTGTGAGCCACCATGCCTGGCCATATCTACTATGCTCTTGAGTGTCCAGGAAAGTTAGGAGAATTAGGAGCAAATTTTCTCCAGCAAAATGAAACTTTTGTGCCTGACCTTCTTGTCTTCACACACACACACACACATGCACACCACACACTAATTTAAAAATTGGTCTCCACAAATCCCAAAAGGTATATGGAGAGCCAGAGGCCATCTTCCAAAACAGAACGTTGGGGTATCTGATGTTTGAGATTCGTAAAACCTCTGTGCCCTGTTTTTGCAATAGAAATTAAGCCTTAATTCTGAGTATATTGGAAGTCAATGCTCTTTAGAAAAAAGATGTTTGAGGGTTATAAATATCTTCTTAGCATCAGATCATTATTAAAAATAATTGAGCTCAGGCAAGCAACACTCCTTTACTGAAATTCTGGCCATTTCTATCCTGACCACATATTTCCCAAGAAGTAAATTATTGATTAATATTATTGATGGGAAAGCCTACAAGGGTCAATAGCATTATAAGAACATCAGATGTGACTAGCAGAAAGCAGATGGACAATTTATTCATCCCTCCTTCTCATTAGCCAGGAGTTATATTTTTGCCTCAATTTCATGATGTCATTTGGGTGAATTTCAACTTGATTATCTTGCAATTATCCAGGTCATTCATTGATCACTTGGTTATTATGTAGTCAAAGTCTGGTACTACAATCCCTGGGGCTTATCACTGCATCAATGATAAAAGAATGGTTAACTTATTGGAAATAGTTTAGCCAGACCAAATGGTTAATTTTGAAATATGCAATTGTTTAAGTAGATGACTGTTCTCTAAGGGAAAATTACACTTCCAAGTATCTGATGAGATGCAGGAAAGTCTGTGGAGAGGGGCAGTGCGTCGGGATGCTCTCTCTATTGTCAAGGGTTTCTTCTTCTCACCCCATCCCCACTGGGAACCCTGCAAAGGAGTCATTTCTCTCTGAACATCTCAGCTTCTCTTTCCCAACTCCACCTCCATCTGGCATCTGAGTGTCACTTGCCCCAGTTGTCAACACACAGTTCCCAATATGCTTTTCTCTAGAGTTTTAGGTTTTCTTTTGTTTTTTAACCTCTCTGCCTGTTCCACTTTGGAGCTGACAAATAGCTCCACATTCTCCAAACCTCTGAAATGTTCTTCTCTCCTCTATGTTTTCTGCATCTCATTTTTTTGTATCCATCTAAGTTTCCCTCCCACCCTTCAGTACCCAGCCCAAGTCAGAGTCTTGAGCCCCTCGCTTGCTACCGAAGTCAAATTTTGATCCATGTTTTGAACCTTCCTACACAAGTTCACTCCTTATTATCAATAAACAGAACCAAAATGTTCCATATTATTAAAGCATTGGACTAGTCAATCACCTTTTGCTACATGCCTGGTTTTCCAAAGAAATGCAACAGCCACCATGAGAAATCTCCCTTCCTCTAAGAGTTGCTGACTAGCCAAATGGTCCACTTTGTAGCCTACCCCAACACCTCTACTTTTTCCAAGACTGAAGCATGTTGTTTGTAAACAATTGCCACTTGTGCACAAATGAAACACCTCCCACTCTCCTTCTATGAGAAAATATCACGAACAATTACGTGACTTGGGAATCTTTCATTTGCAGGTTCATCCAACATGGTAACTGGAGAGACCAAGAGTTTCTTTAGTTTCGCAAAATCAGTAAGTATCCATGCCTGTCTACTAACTGCCGGTTAACGTTCATTTGTATGCTGTAAGCTCCATCTAAAAACACTTATCACCAGGCAGTGGTGGCCCATGCCTTTAATCCCAGCACTCAGGAGGCAGAGGCAGGTGGATCTCTAAGTTTGAGGCCAGCCTGATCCACAGAGTAAGTTCCAGGACAGCCAGGGCTACACAGAGAAACCCTGTTTCAGGAAAAGCAAAAACAAAAAACAAAACAAACGAAAGACATTGCTCAATTGCTAGTCTGCCATGTGCTTCATGCAGTTCTGATAAATCCCATTCCCATTCACTGCTAACTGCACACAGGCAGGACGAGGACCTGAAGGGTGGTAGTGTCTGTGAAATTTTGAAAAGCTTCCTTTTTATTTTAGTAGAGGTTGGTTCAAGCATCTGCCAAAAGTGAACTTAGAGCTACTGCACGATCATTGCTCCCTATAGTAGACAGGCTTTTACTTTGATCATTTTCCGTCCAGGTTTCTAAGGGTACAGTTGATCTCTGTGTCCCCATCCCCACATGTTGGAGAATGGAATGGGAAACTCCTAACTTTAATCATTTCTGTGTACATGATGACTTTGTCCACTACTGAAGATCACTATCCTAACTCCTAACTTTAATCATTTCTGTGTACATGATGACTTTGTCCACTACTGAAGAGCACTACCCCTCGCTACATCTGCTCAGATGGATATTGCCATGGACAGCTATCGATATGTGTTGTTGATTTGGGTTTGTGCTAGAGCAAGGGACTGCTATTTCTCACAAGTATTCAGCTTCTGTTGGTGTGTTCCCTGTCTCTGGTACAGTCAATGCACCAGATAAGCATTGTAAGAATGTCTTCCCTGAGGAGATGTAGACGGCACCCCCACATAAAGCCCTGATAGCAAACCAAAGTATGTTTCTACCAGAGTTCACTCTGAGGAACCATTGACCTTATTGCCTTTACATATGGAGCATGGGTGAGGAGTTACTGGTAGAAGCAGAGGTGACTCTAAAGCAGCTGCATTGGCAAGTTCATACCCAGCTGGATGATGGCTTCCCCACAGCCACAATGATGGAACCCTTTCCTCTAACTTTCCCCAAGATTATGTGTGTCCAGTACCTCCTGAGACCACTGGGCAACATGCCATTAGGGTAAAATTGCATTACGAATGACTTAGAGGAGCATCTGGAATTTCAGGTGTTGATCCAATGATCCTCTCCATCTTTGAAGGCATGCCAATAGTCAAGAAGCCTGCTCATGCAACGGCATGGGCACTCTGATGAATATGGTAACTGTTTTGCTCAGAGAACCATGTTCTACAATAATAAGTATGACTACACAGACATTTTCTGAGCACCTACTATGGGTAGCACTCTACACATAAAGGTATCACAGTGGATGTGGTGTGATGTGACAGAGGTGTGCAGGACCCTTGTGATTTCTACATTCTATTAAGAAGAGAGACCCAACAATAAGGAAGTGTGTGAATAACCTATTGGGAAGGCCTATCCAACCCCAAAGGAGAACAGAAACAGGACTCCAAAAGAAGGCAGGATGAGGTCAAGGTGTTGTAAATGGGCTAGTAAGAGAACCAGGGAAAGGACATTAGAATCCACTCTCCATAAATCTCAATGGAGTTGTAATGGTCACATTTGGAAGGATTTTCCCGTCTCAGTTAACCCAATCTAGAAATTCCCCCACAGATATACCCAGAGATTTGTCTCCAATATGATTTTGGAGGCTGTCAGGATGACAATCAATATTAAACATGCCAGATATATGCTCTTTATGCCGACACTCACTGCCCAGATTTCTCAAACATCTGGTGAGGCGGGGAATGGCAGTATTCTTTCCATAGGTGAGACCAGGATTTAAAGGACTCCTTTCTGCACTGTTTGCATACGGGACTTTAATAAAAGTGTAGGTCAAGAATCCTTTGAACTTCAGTGCCTATAGGAACAAGGATAGAGCCTATTGAAGGATGCTATCTACTGCCAGTCCCTGAAGACAGGCTAGGTACCACTCACAGCTGTTTTGTTGCTATGGATACAATTTGCGTGATGCTGAAAGTCTGCTCCGAGGAATCATGCTGGTTCCAAATTACATACAACCATAAGGAATGTTTTCACTTCTCTCACCCTTAATGCCCAATCCCAACACACAGTGCTAATGAAATAATCACAGTGTATCCGTGCTAGGAAGGCATTTATAACAACACAGTCAGGATGGAGGCTCGGTTTCCTCTTCCTCAAATGAGTACCATTATGCTCCAGAGCTGAAGGTCGTGAATAAAAGCCCAGAGGACCAGGTCCATGCAGGCTGATTGGTTAGAAGTAAATTGAAGAGAAGGCTTTCTGAGAAGTGCTACGCTGGCTTTGCTCCAGGAAAATAATAATTCTATGCAATCAAGAAAGGAAGGAACATTTAGAATCATATAGAGAGTTCTCTCACTCTGCTCTCTTAATTATGTTCCATCTTATGATTTCAGCAGAGTGAATTCTTTATGCTTTGTCAGACTTGCTGTTCGCTCTTGGGCCATTACAAGGATAATTCTTATAGATGAAGTTAACATTTAGAGAGCAGCCTGACTCCAAATTCCAAGCTCTAGCTCAGTAAATAAAAAAAAACATGGCTTTTGGATTAAAAGGACAATTAAATGTGTTTATGCTTATGAAGCATGCGGTATACACACTGCTGTAATGGCATACATCTAATATGAGCACGTTTACTTCCTATGACAACCTCCCTCTCCCCAAGGTATGGTAACGAAACCGAACACAGAGAAGTTAGGTGAATTGCTAACAGCTAACATGTGACACGCAACCCTAGAAAATCTCCAAGAAGATTTTAAGTACACTTGTGTGTGTGTGTGTGTGTGTGTGTGTGTCTATATGTAATAGACAGGTTCTGTTATAGCCAAGGCTGAAGATGGCCTGGGATTTCTGATCCTCCTGCCTCTGCCTCTAAAGTTCTGGGATTACGGGCATCCATCTCCACAATGCTCACTCTATGTGGTTCCAGAATTTGAGCCCAGAATTTTGTATGGACCAGGCAAACACTGTCCCAACTGAGCTACATTCCCAGCATAGACAGTAATTTCAGTGTCCCTCTGTGATATCATGTTAGCACTCAAAAGGATTTGGATTTTGAGCATTTTAGAGTGAGGATTTTAGAATAAGCGATGCCCAGCCTTCTGTCTCTCTCTCTCTCTCTCTCTCTCTCTCTCTCTCTCTCTCTCTCTCTCTCTCTCTCTCTCTCGCTCCCTCCCTCCCTCCCTCTCTCTCTCTCTCTCTCTCTCTCTCTCTAACCTAAAACCCTCTCACTGCATTGCTTGCTGTCTAGCATACCCTCTCTGCACCAACAGAGGCTGTGGTTCCAGAAATAGATGCTTGAAAGACACCAAGGCTGCTTGCTGGTCCACCAGAATCCACCCAGTTTCAACCTTGGCTTCCGTGGCATTGATGATATCACTATGACATAAACAATGAATGCTGCCCTGTGTCACCCATCTTCAGACTCCGTAATCTAGACTCTCCTCTAATTGCAGTGGTGGCAAGTGGAGAAAGTGAACCCCATCAAGCTGTACGAAGAAAACAAAGTCATCGCAGGGTTCTCACTCCTCAACCTGCTCTTCAAGCAGGGCCGCTCGGGCCTCATCCGGGGAGTCGTGGAGAAGCTCATAGGGCTGTACAACCAGAAGAAGATCAAGCCCGTGGTGGATTCTTTATGGGCCCTGGAGGAGGTAAGCGAGCAACCTTCTTGGTTTATTTCTAGGACTTGGGGCATTCATGACAATCTTTTGCAAAAACCGTTTTTCTCCGGGTTTGTTCTAAGCGAAAGGCCTAAAGTAGGTAGACTCAACCTTCTGACATCAGAATGCCACCTTGTCACCTACCAGGTTCACACTCAAGAAGTATGCAATTGAGCAACAAGAAGAAAATCACAAAAAAAATTCATAACATTTTAAGTGACATCATGGTTTTCTGCTGGACCACATTCATTGCTGTCCTTGGCCACATGTGGCCCACAGGTCTGGCATATACCTGGGCCATGGTGCTTTAGGTATAAAAACCACTTCAAGGTCCCAAGAGACTTTCAAGCAATGCACATTCAGCACTCACACATGAATCTTTGATTCCCAGGTAAGACACCAAATTGGGACGGATACACCCAATGCACCTTGATTACATAAGAATGCGCACATCCATGAAAGTTAGAATGAATATTGTCACTGTATGGACACCTAGGAGGTCAAGATCAAGGGATCTCACAAGTGGAAATGGTTTGTATGCAGACACTGGATGTCTGATGCTCCTTTGAGACGGTGTCAGCTGTCATGAGAGACTGTAGCTTGTACTGGGTCTGGAGGTGTTGGTTTTGTTGCTGGTGGTGCTTCCTTGCTGATGGCAGATCTGCCAAAAGTTCTAGTGCTTGAACATATTCTCAAAGTGCGAACAAAATAACCTTCAAGGATGCCGAAGTGGGAACTGGTTGGATTGGTTCATCCAACTCAAGAAGGAAGGGAGCCTTCAAAGAGTCTAGAAATCCTTTGGGACAAGAGAAGGGCAGAACATATAGGAAGCCAGTCATGCCGGCTCCTGGTGAGAATAAAGGAAGCATGTAGCCTGGGTTTTGGGGGGATATTTCAGCTCTATCTCAGTCATGTGGCCTGGCTAAGGAAATGCTTAAGTTGGCAAGGACTGTGTTGTTGGTTTGTTGCACATTACTTTCATGGATGAGGAGAAGCACTTGATGGATGGATGCGTGCTTGTGCATGAGGGATGTGTGTGAGTGTGTGCACACATGTGTGGTACCCTCACCCATGTATGCATATGTGGAGTACAGACATTAAAATTAAGTATTTCCCTCAATCACTCTCCATTTTATATTTTGAGAAAATCACCCACTAAGCCTGGAGCTTGGCATTTAGGCTTAACTGCTAGCCAACACTGCCTGGCTCTGCCTGGCTCCCCTCTCCCAACTCCAGTACTGGAGTTATAGATGGGTGCCATCATACCTAACTTTACATGGATGCTGGAGGTCCTCACTTAGGTCCTTAAGCTTGCATGGCAAGCATGTAGCTTACGGAGCCTTCTCTTCAGTCCTGGAATAAGTGAGTCACAGAAACCTTTGCAGTCTAAGTTGCAAATCTAGGTTCTATGAGTCAGAAGTGTGTGTGATGGATTTGGGTGCAGGGTAATCATGCCATCAGATTAACTGTGAACTTGAACTATACCCATTTATGTCAATCTAATATTGAAGTATCATGGACAGGCTTAAAAAGAAGAGAAGAGCCACTCAAAGTCTGGTTTGTTGTGATAACCAAGATCAATATTCAGTACAGGATATTCCGATATCAACCCATCAGAAGCAGAAGACAAACTGCACGTCCACATTCCAGAGAAGGCTAATGCAGCTAACGTTCGACTTCCTTCCTTCCTATCTTTTTTTCTATTGCGGATGCTCATTGTGATTCAATTTATTGCTAAAGTAAATCAGACAATAATGTGTTCTTTGTCCTGTGTAATTGCCAGGATGGTTAGCCTCTTGTCATCACTTTATTGAAAATCTTTTCAATTTAATGAATCGGATATCAGTATGGTATTCATAGTGGCATGCCAGAGAAAAACAGGAATAATCAGGACAAAATCTCATCCCTGTGGTACATAGAAGACTTAGGTTTAACTCAGTGCCCAATGGGACCCAGCAAATCTGGTAGCTTGTGAGGGCTAAATTGCAAGAGGAGGTTCATATGATCCCAGGAGTTCCCCTAGTATTTGACACTATGCCTTACTCAAAGAAGTAATAGAGTCTCTGAACACCTCCTGAGTAATTATTGTGTGCTCAGTTCAGGGGAGATGTTGGAGATACAGTGAAGAATAGGTGGACAATATCCCTGGGTTTTACAGAGTCTATATCCAAGGAGTATGAAGGAACAGAAAATACTAAAGTAGGAAAAATCACGCAGAGAACTTGCGGCTTATAATAAGCTCTTGGGAGGGGCTGCATTAGCTATGTTTTCATCGCCATGACCACACTACCTGACAACCTGGGATGAAAGTGTCACTTGGGTTCACAGCTTCAGAAGCTTCCTATCTTTTTGTGGAGGGGAAGGCATGGTAGAGCATCTCAGGTCATGGTGGTAGAAGAATGTGGGCTTGGCTAATCATATCATTGATGACAAGGAAGCAGAGGGCAATGCCAGAGCCAGGGCCCACCTTTGGGGATCTTAATTACCAAATGAACCCAACCTCCTAGCTGGGAACAAACATCGGAAATGCAAGCCTGAGGGAAACATTGCAGGTTCTAGTGACAGCAGGAGGAAATGGGGGGCCACAACAGTTCCCACAAAGACGTGTTTTCCAAACTCTTTTCATCATCTCTAAGGACCTTTTTCAGACTTTTTTTCCCTCCATGAAATTTTAATGATGTGTGTGTGCACATGCATGTATGTGTGTATGTATATTATATATGTTAAACATGTGTATTTGTGCTTTATGCATTAAGAGTTATTTTTATCCTCCAAGATTCTCCTTCCACTATTTGGGGCATATGATGCCCAATGAAAGTACCCACTGTAGAGTGGCTCAAATAAAAGGGTGTCTTTCTTGGAGTAGCATACATTGAGGAGGTACTTGAAGGCGGTAAAAGCCTTAAGCAAAATAATTTCAGACCAAGAAATTCCCCAAAACAAAAAGATGATAACAGAACCTCTCAGAGAATTCCATAAATGAAGTATTCTGAAGCAAGAAAAGATGGTTCAAAGAGAGCCTAGACAGGGCATCAAGGGCCAGACAGAAACTTGCCTTACTCCCAGTACTGTGAGGGTCTGCTAGAGGGCAAGTTAGGAGGGATTGCTTCCTGGTTCTCAGGGTGTGATCTGCTCAGGGGAAACTGGAGTTGTTAGCCAGGGTCCTAGACAATTATGAAATCCAGAAGAGCTCAGTGCAACTGAGGAACGGGAAAGACAAGGTGGTAGCAGGCCAGCAAGCCTCCTAGTGGGCAGCTGTGCTTCCATGGGCAAGGTTAAAGAAAAGACAACTGAACTTGCCATTACTGTCTCTTCAGGGGACTGGGGAAGATAAGGGCATGCTGGTGTACCAGCAGGATTTGATAGAAGACTGAGTCCAGCCGGGTTTCTGGGGAAAAGGTCTAGCACTAGCTAGCAGCAGGAAAGCTATAACTGGCAGCTCTCTTGACTGAGCTAAGTGTGAAGCTAGGATTTGGAAAATCTGGGATGTGACCTTGAATCTCTAGGTTTCCTTCCATCCTCACACCCTGTTCTGTTTGTCTGAGCTACACAGGCTGCTCTATGATGATTTGAATAAGAATGGCTGCCATAGACTCAGATATTTGAATGCTTAGTCACCATGGAGTGACACAATTTGAAAAGGTTAAAAGGATTAGGGGGTGTGGCCTTCTTAGAGGAAGCACATCACAGGGGGTAGGTTTGGGGATTTCCAAAGACCAGTCCTGACCTAGGAGATCTGTCTCTCTATCTATCTATCTATCTATCTATCTATCTATCTATCTATCTATCTATCTATCTATCTATCTCTATCTCTGTGTGTGTGTGTATGTGTGTGTGTGTCTGTGTGTGTCGGTCTGTCTCTCTCTCTCTCTCTCTCTCTCTCTCTCTCACTGTGTGTGTGTGTGTCTGTCTGTCTGTCTCTCTCTCTGCCTAAGGAAGTTCTCAGCTACTGCTCCAGCATCTGGTGTGCCTCCATACTCCCTGCCCTGATGATCATGGAATAAACCTCTGAAAATGTAACCAAGTCCCAATTAAATGATTTTTTTCATAAGAATTGCCTTGGTCGTCTTCACAGTAATAGCACGGTAATTAAGACATCCTCCCTTCTACATACTCTCTCCTGAGTGTCACACACACACACACACAGAGAGAGAGAGAGAGAGAGAGAGAGAGAGAGAGAGAGAGAGAGGCTGGAACCTAGTCTAAATCCCTTTCTTGAGATTAGTCAAGTCCTGATCCACTGTGCTCCCAACCATTTTCTCACGCTTCATGCATCCACCCATCCTCTCCTGTACACACTTCAGCCGCTTCCAATTTTATGGTCTTGAAACCCACCCACACCTCCCCTCCTTAAACCTCAGAAACAGTTGCCTCCTCTGCATTAAATATACGCCCTCCCCATTATTCACAGCTTCTGTGACCTATGCAGAGAGGCCTTCTCTGGCCCTGCCTTCCAAAGAGATCACCTCTGCCCTGGTCACTGACTCCTTTCCCACTGTTTGGAGGTTTCTGTTGCATTAAGCAATGATTGATCAGCTTGTGCACTGACTCTTGCCTTGCATCTACGAGAAGGTAACCTCATGGGAGGAAGACCCTGAATATCGGTTTCCAGAGGAAGATCTTGCACATAGGCTTGCAGCCTCCAATGCCTGACAGATTGGTTGCTCAGTAAACAGCATATTGTATGGCTGAGTCAGTGAGCCCAGCATCACACAGCAGCATGACTAGTTGCACACTGCCTATGTTTAATAATAAATACTTGCTGAGCAAATAGATGAGCAGGCAAAGAAGCCAACAAGCTATTCATTTTCAAAGACCTTTTCCTAGAACCAGCAAGGTGTCTCCGTGTCTACCAGCAAGTAGAGGATCACAGTTTTGAAAGAAGTAGCGGGCCTGGGGTTGTAGCTCAGTTGCTCAGCACCTGCTGCACAAAGCGCCACATTTACCAGGAATGATGGTGTATGCCTGTAAACTCAGCGCTCAGAAGGCAGAGGCAGGAAAATTAGAAGTTCAAGGTCATCTTGGTCTATCTAGTGAGTACACAATACCCTGTCCCAGGGGCAGGAGAGAAGAGGAGAAAGGAGAGGAGGAGGAGGCAGGAGAAGCCATAGCAACAGAAGCTATAGTAGATGATCCAGTCACCAGTAAAACAAAGGAACTGGAATCTATGTAGCAGGCTGGTCCCTCCACAGAAGGGAGACAGACGGCAGCTGCCTGTTTGCCAACAAAGCCTCCACAGCCACTCATCAGTGACACCCACCAACTTTCTGAGGGTTCTTTTCTACAATATTTACAGACATCTGTTTAGAGCTGCAGTCGGGCCAAATGCAGTAATTTATCAAGCCCACGCAGCTCTTGTGGGCTTAAGGGGAGTACAGCGTGCTTATTGCTTGAGAACCTTCAAGGGTGAACTGTAATGATTTCCCTCCTCCCATTTAGTAAGGGCTTACATGAAACTGCTTCTCAGACCAGCTATGTAACTCCATTTATAGAATATAAAGCCCAAAGGGATTAAAAGAAAATTTTCTTGGGCTCTCTGAGCCCTCAGACAAGAAGATTTAATAATATCAGATAGATTAAGGGTTCTTTCTAGCCATCTGTCTGGGACTCTATTGTAAATTTAATACACAAAGCAGAGTGGGGGGTACTGTAGTATCCCATTTGCTTTCAAATGCTAAATGTACAGTTGCACTTTATATTGTGGGGAACGCAATTAAGCCGGCAGTTTAAGACTGGAAAGGGGACAGCGCATTTGTGTTTGTCACCCAAGCAGCTGTTGTCTCCTTGGGCATAAGTGATGCTTATGTTCATAGTGAACTTGACTTGCTTTGGAGTCACCATGGAAACAAGCCTGTGGGTGTGCCTCTGAGAACAGTTCTAGAAAGGCATAACTGAGGAGAGAACACCCACCCACCATGGGCAGCACCATCCTATGGCCTGGTATCCTGAGCTGAATGAAAAGGGGTGTCGGCATTCATCCGTCTCTGCCTCCTGACTATGGGTACAATGCAACCCGCCGTGCCATGCTCCTACAGCCATGCCTCCTTGCCGTGATGGGCTGTACCCTTGACTATGGAGCCAAAATAAACTCATTTTTCCTTATGTTACATGTGTCAGGCATTAGGTCACATGGGCCAGAAAAGCAAGTGGAGACAGGCTGATCCCTGTAGATTATTAGCCAGCTAGTCTTTGCAAATCAGTGAGCTCCAGGTTCAATGAGAAACTTGGTCTCATAAAATAAGATGCAAATGGCCAAGGAAAAATATCCAGTGTTGACCTTTGGCCTCCACACACACGCAAACATATGAGCACACACACCTCCAGGAACATGTATACACAGCACATACACCACACACACACACACACACACACACACACGAATAAATGGGGCTTGATGAATTCTAAATGGATAGAAGTCATTTGGTTGATGTCGGGTGTCACAAAATTACTATATACTGCAGGGATGATGTGAACAAAATCACAGGCATGAATAAGGCAGGTGGGGCAGAGAGAAGGCTCCAGAGTGAACATGGGAGAGCTGACTTCTGAATAATGTGATTGCTATGAGAGAGTCTGACACCATTTTATCCTTAGTCTAGTAAGGCTCAACCATGATCCCAAGGCTGATCGGTGTGTTGTCATGTACCGGAAATGAGGCCTGCTGTAATCCCAACACACAGGAGCTGATGCTGGAGGAACATGAACCAAGGCCAGTCTAAGCTCCAAAGTAAGTTCCATGGCAGCCTGGTCTACAGGCGAAGACCCTGTCCCAAAAGAAAGAAGCAAAGCTGGAGAGATGACTTATTAGCTAAGATTACATACTGTTCTTATGGCAGACTCCAATTTAGTTTAGCATCTACATCTGGTACAACCACCTGAAACTAAATTCCAGGGAATCTGACACCCTCTTCTGGCCACCAGTGCTACCTACACACACCTACACGCACCTACACACAGGCACATAGATACACATAATTAAAAACAATGTAAATCTTTTAAGAAGAAAACATTTTAAGAAACAATAGAGGTAGTCCACCACCTATAACCCTAAGCACTTGAGAAATGAAGGTATCAGGGGTTGAAAGCCAGCCTTTGTTGTGTAGGAAGTATGAGGCCAAGCTCATAAAAACAAAAAGGAAAAGACACCAATATCATCTAAAGGTTATGTGTCTAGACTATATCGCCGTAGATTTTACAAATTTGCCAGTTAAGCACTCGCCAGGGGGTGCATAAGATGTTAATAACTGTACATGTATGCACATGTGTGTGGGTCCCCATGTTCATGAGACCATCTGTGCATATGTGTGCTTTCGGGAGCTGAAGAACAACTTTGAGTGCTATTTCTCAGGTACCACCTACATTTTATTTAAAGACAGGATTTCTCAGGAGCCTGGAACTCATCAAGTAAGCAAGTCTGCATGGCTAGCAAACCCTGGGGATCCTCCTGCCTCTGCCTCCCTAGCACTGAGATTCCAAGTGCAAACCCCCTCATCCAGCTTCTCTGGATAGGCTTGTGGGTTCTGGGGATCTAGCTCATGTCCTGGCACTACCATCAGTGAGCATCTTAGAGCCCAAACTATTTTCCCAGGCCTCAATATATCTTTAGGTTCTCCACTGAAGGCACCATGTATGGTATCTTGCAACATGATTTTAGCAAGAGTCTGGCTGTAGTCTCCCATATGATATCACTATTCACAGGTGGCTCTTTAAGTTTTAATTACATCACATTAAAAATGCAGTCTCAAGTCCTCTGAAGTCATATGTGGCCAATGGCTACCATACTGAACAGGGCATGTTTGGAACACGCCCATCATTGCAGAATGGTTCGCTAGAGCTGGTCCATGTGATGATGTCACCCTTCTGCTTGAGGGCAGGGAACAATTTTTCTCTGCAGCCTTCTGGCCTGGTTGCCTCTGCATCCATTATGGTAATTATGCCCTTCCCTGTATCTCTTTCTTTGCTGTGGTGTCATAAAGGTCACTGCCCAAACAGAGTCACTTATTTGATGTGTGTGTCCTGAATCTCTCATTATGCATAACCTGCACTTTAGCTCTGTGTAGACAGCCATGGCCTGAATATATTTGTGTCTTTCATTTGAAGCCAATCCTAGCTCCAAACAGACACAGGCTGTCTAAAGGCGTGAATGGGAGGAAAGAAAGGCTAGATGCTGAGCTTTTCTATGCCATGAGACAAGAGATCACCTGGATAAAAGGGAGATTAATATGGAGAAGCGATTATAGAAGAGTGGCAGAGGGGACAGAGCTGGCAGAGGGATGGGGTGATTGACAGTTCTAATATAGTTATAGGTTTCAACTCTTGCACTAGACCTGGACGTTAAGAGATGATGCAGTCAACTTACAGAAGCAAATGCCCAAATGAAAACTAGAAGCTTCTGTGAGAAAGTTTACAAACTCAGATGTTAGTCTTGTTTAAGGGATACAGGAAAAGCATGTGGAGTTGTTCCCAGAGAGCTGAGACCCACAGCCATGTGGGGGAGAAGAGGACTGGATAACTCTGCCCATGAATATATCTGGGGGATTCTAGATGAGCCAGACATTGTACAATATGCTTCGTGTATTAACTTGGTTAAACTCTCCAGTAACCTGAAGACCCAGGGAGCTGTTATACTCATCTATAAGACCACAAAAATGAGCTTCTGGAGAGTTTCATTGCCCAGAGAACCTGCCTTTAATTGAATTTGCAGGACATTTGAACCTCAGAGAAATCTAAAGCATAGACATTGGTGGGGGGAAGGCAATGAATAAATTCACTGCACAAAAGAATGAGTTAAATCATTCTATTAGGAATCAGCACAGAAGGCGTCTATAGACCACATACTTTGTGGAGGCCTTAACATTCATTTAATCTTCATGAGTTCCCTGAGTGGCGGTTCCTATGACAACAGCTGTGGCACAGATGAGGCTTGGAGGCATACAAAGATAAAGTCTCTGGAGATCACAGCGTTTGTATGTATCACAGCTGACCACGAGACACGGAGAGCCTGACTTTGAACTTGGAGGCAGGTTCATTAACTTCTCCACCGTGGAGGCAAAGGCTAACTTGCCCCTTCCTTCAGTTGGCAGTCAGACTCCAAGGCGCTATCCTCTGGCCCTGTCATTGGGTATGTAGATAGGACGGTCTGACAGTCAGCATGAGCCCGCTGCTAGGCAGCAGACCGAGTAAGTGCCTGGAAAATATCCATCAGGAGCCCAAGGCTGGAGGAGGGCTGCTTAGAAAGTGGATTAGGGATTCCCTGGAGTGAAGAATTATGAGAAGCAGGATGGGACTGCTCAGGGGCAGGATTTCTTAGTAGAGGGATAAAAGTGGTCTACAGTAAATGGTAATGGTAATTGGGCAACTCTGTGAATATTCTAGTAACCATTGAGTTGTATACCATGAATGGATGAACCGTATGATACTTGAATTATATTTAAATCTATGATACAGATATGATAGATAGATAGGTAGGTAGGTAGGTAGATAGATAGATAGATAGATAAATAAATAAATAAATAAATAAATAAATACAGACAGACAGACAGACAGACAGACAGGCAGACTGACATAGGGTGGTTAATACTGATTATCAACAGGATCTAGAGTCACCTAGGAGACAAGCTTCTGGGTATGTCTGTGGTGGGATGTCTATATTGGGTTAGTTGAGTTGTGTAGACCTACCTTTAAATATGGGTGGCAACATCCTGGGTTTCCAGACTGAAAAAAACCAATGAGAAAATGAGCTGAGCACCAACATTCATGGTTCTCTGCTTCCCGACCATGGATGTCACATGATCAGCTGCCTCACATGCCTGACTCCAGGCCTTCCCTATGATGATGCACTGCATCTCCTTGAACTGTGAGACCCACCCTACAGCCACTCCCTATTTCCATGCCTAGCCCCCGGTCACATGTGTTCTGCTACCCACTTGTGCATCTGACTGCCCCCTGCTCCTAGTTGTCCAAATAAATCACACAGCTCTAAGTCAGCTCACTCATCTACGTGAAGCAGAATCGCATCTCCTCAGAGATGTCCATATTGTAGCTGGTGAGACAGCTCTGCAGGTGAAGGTCTTACCTCCAAGTCTAACAACTTGAGTTCCTTCTTTGCTAGAAGGAACGAACCAACTCCTGAAAGCTGCTCTTTAACAGTTATACATGTGCGTGTGCACACACACACACATAAGTAAGTCAAGAATAATCAAAAATTTTTAAGATATCCACATCTGTCAGGAGACTGAGTCTGGAAGACTGACAACCAGCCTAGGTGACATAGTGAGTTCTGGGCCAACCTAAGCTATGGAGTGAGACCCTAAACCGTTGACATATCAAAGATCAGAGGTTACTAGGCAAGGTGTCAAGCAAGGAGCAATTAAAATAAAACCAAACCAATGTCTACATCCAAATCTCTAATCTTTGAATATGCTACCCCCTATAACAAAGGCACCTTGTAGATGTGATTAAGGACTTCGAAATGACTCTGTACTGCCCAGTTAGCTCCAGTGTAGTCACAAGGGGCTTTGTAAGAAGGCATATAGGGACCAGAGAGAGGGAAGACACTTTGACACCACAATCAGAGGATGAAAGGTGATTTGATATAGGGCCATGAGTCCAGGAATGGGAAAAGACTATAGGAACCAGGAAGGGCAAGGACCCAGAGCCTCCAGGAGGCACACAGCTAGCTCAGGTGGTTTTACTACACAAAAGCCTTTATACCCAAACAGCTGTAAGAAGATGAAGTTGTGTTGGCTGAGACCCTTGCATTTTTGTGGCCATTTGTTATAGCAGCAACTGGAATCCAATGCACCATCAATGTCCCAAAAGCATCCAGAGTAGGTTCCTGCTCCACACCGGTGTCTGAATTTTGGAAGTAGTTGTACATGAGGCCTGGATTATAACTTTATAAGAAGGAAATAAAATAAGAAGAAGAGAGTTGAGAAGAAATGAAACCTGGGTCTGTGTGACAGCCTAGCTAAGGCCAAGGAGGCTAGAAAAAGAAACAGAGGAGGCAGATACATCCATGTAGAGCAAAGGTTAAATGCAAAACGATGGGGAGATTGGGGGAGATGACCTTGAGAAAGGGAGATTTGGGGAGCTGACCTTGAGAAAGGGAGATCAGATGGAATAGTAGGAATCCCCCAACCAGGTGCCCAAGTGTCCCCATTGCTCTACCCTTGGTGAATGCCTGTGCTCTGCACCTTGCTTCCTTGGTCCATGCTGGAAATCTGCTCACTGCGTCCTTCCCTTTTCTTTGTCTTTCTAAAGAATTTCTGGTCATTTTAGAGATGATATAAGCTCCTCTGTCAATACCCCACCTCTGAATTGGGAACTTATGCCTTCAGACCCCAAGGCCTCACCTCCCTCGCTGACATTTTCAGGGACCATTACCTGTGAAAATGGAGAGAGCAACGATCACTTCCATTTCTAATTGGAAAAATTAAATGACCTAAAAGACAAAGAGTGCTTCGCCTATTGTTGACACAGAAGTCCTTGATGCTGTCAAAGTGCATTGCCACACCACTACAACAGAGTTCAGGTATCAAGGTGCCAAACAAGGAGAACTCCAGAGACTTCCAGGGCGTAGGAACATGCCTTTTCATTGGCCCGGCACATCATCGCCTATTCAGACCTAATCCAAACAATCCTATCTGCACCACAGACCTCAATATATTATTCACAGCTTAACACTCCTGTTTGAAGTCCACAGGCTCAACTTGGATACATTCCTATTATGAAGAAAATAATTATTTTGCCTTTGCCTCTGTCACTTGGTGGAAAATATATCGTGAAGCCAGTCTTCTTTGCAAACCATCAATGTAGCCAATTTCTTGATGTGTTTTTTTTTTTTAAGCTCTGGAGCTATTTTCTGCTGATGCCAATGGTTAGAAATGTTCTCTTTGCCTTTGGAGCTGATAGAGAAGTTATTTTATATATCCTACTTGCAAGAGCAATGGAAATCATCTCTAAGTATTTTCCAAGGTATCTACAGAGGTAAGCTATGCAAGACGTTGATTTATTCACGAGGCTGGATGGAAGAGCTTGCTATGCAGCAAATGAGGAGTCATTTGCACCCCAGCACTGACATTTACAACAGAGGATGCACGGGTAAAAGGCCACAGCCTGGCAGCTGAGCATGCTGTCCAAACGTTCCGCTCCCATCCTTGGGAACCCACTTACAAGTCTCTGAAACTCGGTTTCCTCCATTAGAAATGGAGATGCTTGGAGCTGGAGAGATGGATCAAGAACTTGCTGTGTAAGCATTAGAATGAAGTTTGATTCCCCAGAACCCACATTTTTAAAAAGCCAGACACAATGATGAACTTTTAATCGCAGTGTTGGAGAAGGCAGAGCAGGAGGATCCCTGAATCTTGTTGGCCAGCCTGGCTGGCTGAACCAGCACACTCCAAGTTCAGTGAGTGACTCTGTTTTTTAAACTAAGGTAGAAAGTGATCACACACGTCCTCTGGGAAACAGGATCAGGGAAATAAAATGTTGGAGGGTAACAGCTAGAAAGTAGGAGGGTTGAATTGAATAAAACAATCTGTTGATTCAACAGCTTATACTATTTATTTAGGGGTTTGCCCACAGATGGGAACATGTCTCACATGAATAGAAGGCTTTGCAATTAAAAGTTCAATGCATTATGGATTCCAGGAATTGGGTAATAATTAAAAACAAAAACCAAAACCAAAAAGCCCTGTGATAATTATAGAAATACAGCAGTATCTCCATTTCTTTGTTGTGTGTGTGCGTGTGTTTCTACATACTTGTCCAAATACATGCATGTAGAGGTCAAATGTAAGGAAGAGAATTCTGCAGGTGGGCATGATTCAATTAGCCTAATTAGCCTATAGCTGGAAACCTAGCAGGCAAGAGGGGGAAGACACAATTCAATAAATAATTAATGGATCCAACAGGATGGGAAAGTACTGTTGTGCTATAGACTATAAAAGGCTAAAGAGACAAACTTTAGTGTCTGAATTCAAAGGGAAGATTCTAAGAATTCAAAGGGACTTCTTCTAAGTCCAGCCTCTAGTTCCCTTGGGATATCAACTCACTTCTTCCCTGGACTTCGCTCTGTCCTTTATAAAATGAAGATAATGGCTGGGCAGTGGTGGCGCACGCCTTTAATCCCAGCACTCGGGAGGCAGAGGCAGGCGGATCTTTGTGAGTTCGAGACCAGCCTGGTCTACAAGAGCTAGTTCCAGCGCAGGCTCCAAAGCCACAGAGAAACCCTGTCTCAAAAAAAACAAAAAAAAAAAAAAGAAAAAATTAAAAAAAAATGAAGATAATGGTTGTGTCTTCTCAATGGAGATGCTGTAGTAATGCCCAGAGGTGATGAGTCTAATGTCCCTGGGGCCTTCGCCCTTCAGAAGGGAGGAATGGGAACGTGTCTTTCTCTGATGCTGCAGTTGGCCCTTGTGTGGCAGTTTCCTCAGAGGTGCCACCATGGGACCATGGGTTATCCTGCCTTATGTTGCTCGGTTGTTGCCAGAGGCATCTGTGGATCCGCGTTGGGGGCTGGAGCTCCTTGCGGCACACATGATAAACACATGCTGCTGTTTGCTTTTCTCCTCCCTCAACCATCCAGTCTTTGATTACTAAATCGTTAGCTTATTTGGGGAGGCTCTGCCAGGAAAGTGCCATGTATCTGTTAGTCATTTAATAAGCTGTAAGTGAGCAGCTTCCCACCAAGTCTTGGAGGGATGGTAAAGTAACAGGAGCAGGCTGAAATCCGATGCTGGCCCGGAGCCAGCACAATGCTGAGTCCTTAAATACATTAACTTTGTCTGATGCATGTGGTCCCATTAGGAAAAATGGGACCAATTCTTTATCCCATTTTACAGGCAAGAAAGCTGAGTTTCAGAGAGAGGCATCAATGACCTGGTTAGGGTCACACAGCAAAGTAGTGGAGCCAAAACATGACTCTCAGGTTCACTGTCTCCTGAGGCTGTGCTCCTAACCAGAACACAGATCCCTTCTAAGAGTAAGGATGCCTTTGTCCTGAGCCCTTCTCTCTGGTTCTCCCAAATCCTTTATTATTGAAACATTCTGGCTCAGGGTTGTTTGGAGGGGAGAGAGAATGGCTTTCTCGACCCTGGCTCATCAGCTCCTAATTTCTCTAATTGCAGAGGACTTTATATCCTAAACCTTGGTTTTTGCATCTATGAAAAGGGAATAATCCTTGCCCTCCCTGTCTGTCCTAAAGCCTTTTGCAATCAATATACAAGTTGTTAACTCGAGGCTGGAAGATACCAGCCAAAATGTGGGGCAGGTGAGATGACTCAGCAGCTAAGGGCACAGCCGGTTGCCAAACCTGATGCCTGAGTTCAAACCCTAGGACCTGCAAGGTGGAAGGAGAGAGGAGAGAACTGACTCCCACGAGATGTCTCTGACTTCCATGTACCTTAAAAATGAGCCTTCACATGCGTGCACACTCATACACACACACACACATACACACACACACACACACACACACACACAGAGGCAGACACGCACACAAAACAAAGTGTTAAAAGAAAAATTGAAAACTAGAGCGGGTTCTTGAGAAAACCTCTCCCACTTCTCTTTCAAATGTCTCATTTTGATAGTTTCCCTAGCAACCTCACATACATAAGAGTTTACTCAACATGAAACAAGTAGATGAGGACAGGGACATGAAGATGAAACCTGAATGCTGTGACTAGGAGGTCCAGCCGGTGACTCACCTTAGCCCCCTGTGGCTGTAGGAGCTAAGCCTGCATTCCGGATGAGACAGGGATGGATGATGGAGATGAGGGCTGATGCCTTGACCAGATTTGCTTCACCTCAAAGCCAGGGCTGGAGCCCCCATCACTCTCACCCCCTTGCCCTCACCCCCACTTACTGCAAGTCACCAGCTGCTTGCTTTAGTTTTATCTCAGGTCTTTGCTCCCCAGTTGGACATACTCCAAAAGAGAACTCTCTGAGCTCCAGTATGCATGGCTGTGCTGGAAAATGCAGAGGTCACAGTAGAGAACAATGGCACCCTCCCTGTTCATAACCTGTCTTTTGTAGAGATGAAAGCCCACAGTGAACCATAGAGACAGCCGGACAAGTGTTACAGATTTCCATTATACGAATTTTCACAAAGAGAGACGGACAAGGATGATTTATAAAAAGCAATTGAATTTAAGGTCATTTTATTCTGGATATCGTGTGTGTGCATATAGATATGCAGGTGTGCGTGTGCTCTGCTTTTGTGCCTACTTTCCTTTTTCCCTCATCACCATTTTTTTTCTTTGCTGCTTAAAGAATAGTATGTAAATACCATACAGCTACAAGGACCAGCATTTAGCAAATACCTTTAAAAAGCATTAGAGATCACACAGAATTGTACCATCCTAAAGAAAACAAGTTCTAGTTTTAATGGAGCCCATTCCAGTCTTTATTACAGTACATACATTTTGTGATTCTTTCCCCGCTCCTGCCATAGCTTGAACTGTGGATGCCCAGGTCTTCTGCTGGGTCTGTATGAGCAATTTAAGAGTCTGCTATGATGCCACAGAAGGGACATGGGCTGGGTCACAACTCGGTGAGACGGTGTTTGCTTTGGACTGGCATTGTCAATAGAGCAAGGGGAGGACCTGGATTTATCGCTAAGGTCACAGCTGCAGGAGAACTAAACAGTGACTTGGGTTGATGAGCATATAGGAAGATGAGAGCCGAAAGGGTTGGTGGGGTGCTGGAGTTGTGACATTGAGATCCTGGAGCAAACTTGTACCTTCTTTTGCAGCTTACCTATGGTTTACAAATGATGGTGCACTTTCTCTTTTTACACCTTTATAGTCCAAGAGTCATTTAGAATAATTGTTACTTAAATCCTATCCAATGCCTGGCTCAGATCTGCTGATTAATTCCCTGATCCGACCAAATGAAATAGAATCCCTTCAGACAACATAGGGCCAACTCCACGGCTTGTAAGCCATCTGAACTCCCTCCACAGCCCCTGACATCCATCACCAATTAATCTCTGTCTCTTCCACTGGGTGCATCTTACCGTTGGATGACTCCCAGCTCAACATTCCAGGCAGCATCCATTTTTACTTGGAATGGATCTATCAAATGAACCACACTGGCCATTTCTACCCCTCACCACTACAAGGAAAAAAAGCCTGTATGTGTTCTGTAACAGTGCAGCTGCGCTTCAGATATGTTCAGTCCACAGCTGGTTCAGTTTGCAGATTTGGAACCAGGATATACAGAAGGCTGATGATAGAAGTATAAAAATTTTCTCTATTAGAAATCAAAAGCATGCACAGCCGTAGTTGTTCCTGGTTGATGGACCTGTCATATTCCTCTCTTTCTCTCTGGGTTCTATTCATCTAATAAAAAGCAAGGGCCATGGATGAAGTTGAAAATGCATGATGATGTTCCTTTTTGTAATTAACCTCACCTGCGCGTGTCAGGGGACACCAGCAGTCTGAATTATTTATATAATTTATCCTATTTCCATAATAACATTGTGTAATTATCTCAATAGTTGCCACGACGCTTGATGAAATTCAGCTACTATTTCTCATTTAATTACTGGGTTTTGGTTTTTTTTTTTTTAATAATGAGCGTGATAAGTGTTCTAAAATGGAAATTAAAGCCAAGATTCTCAACAGTGCTGTATCTGGTGTAAAGGCATAAGACCCTTAAAACACTACACACAGCTAGGATGGACCTCACTGGAAGAAGCTCTTGATAAGTAAACAAACCCAGCAAAAGATAAAGAGACTGTGTCGCTGCCCTGGCAACAGATGCTACTCCTGCACGGTGGATGCTCGCTCGAAGTCTCTTTAAGAAGGATGCGTCTCTATTCTGGTAGATGTGCCGTGTGTTTCATTGCACGTATGTCTACTAATAAGGCGAGTGTGGCGAGAAACACTAAACTGGAGAGTCCTCCCTTGTAAATTTTGGATGCAATACCACCAGTATACCACAGGACAAGGACACAGAAGACATCTTCTTCTCGCCTGTGAAATCCAAGCCCTACCTTCAGTTTATACTTCTCTCTTCTTTTTTTTCGATGTTAAGTCTAAGGCTTAAACGTATTTGCTATGTAAATTAATTTTAGAAATAGACTTTGCGGTGAGTAGTTAGCATATATAATTCTGTGTCTCTGAGCCTGGTGTTCCATGAGAGTGAGAATTAATCTGTTCACACTTTTAGTAGCTACTAAAAATGATAGCTCTGCAACCTACTGAAGACTTGCAAGCCAACCAACAGACTTACCCAAGGTATAGAAAAACTGTGGGAAAGTAAGCTCGGCTCCCAGTGTCTCACAGAGAAATGGCAACAACCCATGTACATTCTTTGAGGTTCTGGTTTGTGAGACATTGGTGTGGGCACTTTTAGAAGCAATCAAATGATGCCAGTTTTCAAAAAGACATTTAATGCATAAAGAGTCACAATAATACCATTAAAACCCCACTTTTGGCTGGGTAGTAGTGGCGCAGGCCTTTAATCCCAGTACCTGGAAGGCAGAGGCAGGTGGATCTCTGTGAGTTCAAGGCCAGTCTGATCTATGAAACGAGTTCCAGGACACCCAAAGCTACATGAAGAAACCTTATCTTGAGAAAACAAAACAAAACAAAACAGACCCTTCTGGGGCTACAGAAATGACTCAGCAGCTAGGAGCACCTACTACTCTTACAGGGATCCTGATTTCAGTTCCCGGCACTCACACAGAGGCTCACAACCACCTGTAACTCCAGCCCCAGGAATGTCCTCTTCTGGCTTCTGTGGGCACTGTACACATGTGGTGCATATACATACATGCTAACACTCACACATGTACAAAAATATGTAAATTTTAAAAATTCTACCTCTGCTTGTATTCTTTCGTAGTACTCTTTTTATTCCTAGTATTAATTGATTTGTTCTTTTATCATGAATCATACCAGTGGTTTACCAATGTGATTTACCTAGTTCATCTACTTATTCACTTAGATTCTGCCTCCTCCTCCTCCTTCTCCTCCTCTTCCTCCTCCTCCTCCTCCT
>JAQHUG010000082.1:2456942-2468789 GCA_028555095.1 Dicrostonyx torquatus
CTTCTCCTTCTCCTTCTCCTCCTCCTCCTCCTCCTCCTCCTCCTCCCCTTTCCCTTCATTTTCCCCCTCTTCCTTCTCCTTTCTCTTTTGAGAAATGGCCTCACTGGAACTCACCATGTAACCCAGGTTAGTCTCCAACTCACAGAGATTCACTTGACTCCACCTCTTAAATTCTTGGATTAAAGGCGTGAGCCACCACACTGAGCTTCACTTTAATCTTAACAGTTTTCACTTTTAACATTGTCTCCGGCTCATAGCTCTATTTTCTGACTTCTTAGGCTGTCATAGCAAAAGACCATTGACTGGGTAATGTCAACAATAGCAATTTACTTCCCACAGCTCTTTCTTGATGCTGAGAATTCAGGATTGAGGTGTCATTTTGGTACCTGATGGGTGTGTTTTCTAGATTGTCCTGACCAGCGGGACACGAATGGGAACATGAACCTGGAAGAGAGAGGAATGAAGAGACAGAGACACGAGAAATTGACAGCAAGTCCATATTCTGATCAAGCTGCCAACTTTATTTTTTCTCAGGAGCAAAAAGGCAGAGGGGAGGGGAGGTTGCTGGAATGTCTTTGATCTAACTGGACTGTTAGGCCTGGAGAAGTCCCTAGCTGATAGGAAGAGATAAGGAAATGCTGAGGGTCTGTAAATGTTTACAGGGGGAAATACTAATCACTTCTGGTGCCTGGGATCCGCAGATTGCAGGCACTGTTAACTCACAGGGATATAAGGGTTATCCTAGGCCCAGACCTTACCCTACAGAGGCTTCTTACTTAATTTGTGACTAAGATGGCTATAACCAAATACAGGTATTTGCTCCCAACACTAAATGGTTGCTTTTTCCCTGCAGAAGGGAGAGAAGGAAATAAAGTTCTATGGAGTCTCATATTAAAGGATGCTAATGCCATCATTAGTCCCCTTCCTCCATGTTCTCATCCAGGCTTACACACCTCCCAAAGACCCCATTTCTAAATAGCATTGCTCTTTGATGGCAACAAAGACTTCAACACATGAATCTGGGGAATACTATCAATTAATCTATAACACTTCTCAAATTCCCTAAGGAAAGGCTTACATCAACTTTTCTTTCCTAACTAGTATAAGGTCTTAGATCAATCTTCCTTTGTTAACTAATATCAAGACTGGAGATAATGAAATGTGATTTAAATATTATTTAGATATATAGGCTACCCTTCAGTTATTTTTAAGATATTGTTCTTTTTCAATTTGTATATCATGACCCGTCATTTTTTTTTCACTAACTCTAAAACAGCTGCCTTCACTGAGCATCTCCCATCTACTAAACCTGGGCTCAGCACCAGGAAAATTAAAGTATTCCCCGCAAAGAGAGTGGTTGCAAAATAAACAGAGGAACAACTAGAGCTGTTGTTCCAGTGAGGAGAGCGTCTCTTCTGAGTGACTGACGGCAAAGAAGGGAGCTTCCGCTCCCCCCTGAGCACTTAGAAAGACCCTATGAAGCGATCCCCCAGTGTTAATATGTGAGGCAGGCTTTGTTTATACGACTCTCGTCGACAATCTGTGGAGACACTTGATAACTTTTGATGCTCCAAATCCAGAAATAATTTTCTCATGGTTAAAAAACAAAACGAGGTGGAGGGAAGGAAAGGAGGGCACTGGTTGATGCGGCTCATCATCTTTGGAGGGGGAAATCTAAGACAGAGGCACATAAGGAAAGATAAAGATGGGTGCCTGACGTCACTCTTTCCGTCAAGATTCTAACCTTAAAGGTTTCTGCACTTAAAAGTCTGACAAGGAGGGCTACTCAGATAATTCCTGCAGAAACTGTGAAAGGTAGATCCGGGATCCTTCTGCCTACCCTGTGGAGTTCATTTTTCAGTTCAGGTCTATGTTGCTGTTTTTTTTTCTGCATCCGGTTTCTGTGTGGCAGCCATTTTCTCGGTGTCTGCTGTTATCCTATTATATATACATGGTTTAACTTTCTTTGTCCAGGCCTCCAGGCTTCTGTGCATCATGAGTCCCTGCTTGTAGCATTACATGCTGTTTACGTTTATCAGTACCAATGTCCATCCTCAACGCTTTGGAGCAGCGGCTCGCCCGTGTTTATGCTTCCTCCAATGTTGTTATGGGTCTGTCACAAGCTTTTGGTGAGGGAAAGACACTTTGGTACTTTTCTGAAAGATCATCACTAAAAGTTGTCAACAGTGCTGGCCTCTCCTTCTCTCCCTGGCGGTCCCTTTTGTTTGTTTTTGCTTAGGAAATACGGGCTTTGGTATTAGCTGCTTTTCACATCTCTGGGACAAAAACACCTGATGACAGCAACTTGAGAGAAGGGGTTGCCCTAGCTCACAGTTTTAGGGGATTCAGTCCATCACAGAGAGGAAGACATAGTGGAGGAACTTGGCCCCGGACATCTGGAGCTTACAGTAGCAGGTGTTCACATAAAAGGTAGCCAGGAAACAGAGAGCTTGGACCAGAACCAGAAGCAAGTATCATTCAAGGTCTACTCCCCAGTGGCCCACTTCTGCTTACACCACAATCCCCAAAGTTCCACAAATTCCTCAACAGTATCGCTGGATAGAAACAAAGTGTTCAAACAACCAAGCCCATGAGGAACATTTCATAGTCACAATAGATTTACATTTGCTAAAGTCTTACTTTATTTCCTTAACTTGTGTTGCTAAATTTTCCCTTTATATCACACATTACATGTTGGATGGTTTGGACTCACATCTGTAATTCATTTCTCCACCCGCAGTTAGTATATAATGACTCTTCCAATGTGCTAAAGATGTATTTAAAGTGCTTCCTTAATTTACTCATCTAAATTTTACTAGTACCTACTCTGGACTAGGGGATGCGGTAAGGTAAGGGAGACGAGGCCCCACCAATGTCCCAGTGTGGAACTCATAGAGGGAGAGAAAATGGATATGTTGGTCCATCAATTAATTACTTTACAATGTGATGAGTGCTTCCAAAGATACCTCATGGGAGCAAGACCTGATTGGTCTTGGGAGATCAGACAAGGCTTTCAACACATCACAATGGGCTAATTGTTAACCATAGGCCACTTCCTGATTATCAGTTATTAATACAACAGGACCGTCCTGAGAATGCTGTACAAATGTCAACAGATTCAGCTTTAGGGCGTGTTTGGCCTGGGATGCAGACAGCCTACAAGAATTCATTTGGACAATGATCCCAGAGCAAAAGAGGGAGGTAGAAGGAGGATATTCAGAAAAGGCTATGTTTTCAGAGATAGCTCCTGCTGTGAGTGGCAAGGGCTTGATCCCAATCCCTGGGGAGACTTCAGAAAGCATCTCAGAATTGTCTTCCTGGAAAACCAGAGCAAGGAGCATTTGTCATTGAATGTCACTCCCCATGAGTCAAAGGTGACCCCACAGGCACTAATTTTCTGCCTTTCTGGCCAAACTCTGTGTGAAATAGGTCCCAACAGCAGTAGTTGCTTCCAAGATAGTGGGTTGGGTCTGAATTTCTTTTAGCAGATGCAATATAGAAACCTACGAAGATAGTTGCCCCTGGTGGGAGGCAACAGAGAAAACTCCCAAGTATAAATACACACAGGGATATGCTAATAACTGATTTAACAACGGGCCCTTAAAAAGAATCATACTTGCCAATTCCCCTGGTGTAAATGCCCTCACCACTATGCCACTGAAAACACAGGACTGGGAAAATATGCAAGCCGTCACTTCTTGGGGCTCACACATACCCAATTGCATAGGACTGGCTGACAATCTGATCTCTCGGGTGGTGGACTGGACCAGACATTCGGCTCTCTTTCGCTAGTCTCCTATATGCAGAAATCCTAGTTATATACTGGTACAATATGACCAGAGGAAACAACCTTAAGACATTCTGGAAGGTTTTCATGAGGACTTACTCTAAAAATGAATATCAACATAGACCCTCTCTCCCTGACACCGGCCTTCAGGCTTCCCTGAAGGTCCATTTCTGTTCAGTTCTTTAGGTCTTGCTTTAGCCTGTGTGTCCTGGGAAACATCTTTGCGGCTCTAGCCCCTGCTTTGTATTCTCAGCACTATGTCTTTACAACAAAGAGACATAATTGAATGTTTACTTTCCATATTTTTTTCAGCAAGCTATAAGCTTCCCAAAGGCAGGGACAGACATGGTGTTTAATTTCATCCTCATGGGCTAATTGGCTAGTTTGGTACATAACACCTCCTCCCTTCTCCCTCTGTTTCGCTGGGTGATGCCAAACACAATAATACCTTCAAGCAGGACAGCATAGGTCCACCCAAGGCAAAAGTTCATGGCCATGTCTTTTGCCATCAATGATCTTAATACCCACTTAGGGAGAGTAGAAGCAAAGAATAACAATGAGTGATTGTCCTATAATAGCTTCAGACAACAATTAAAAAGCCGTGGCATGGCTTTCCGCAGTTAATTGTCAAGTGAATAGCCAGGATCGTTGGAGTTCCCGGGGTTTAAGAAAAAAACCAAGAGCAGGGTTAGCTCAGTGGGTAAAGTGCTTGCCTTACTAGCATTAGGACTCACATAAAAAGCCAGGCATGGCAGTGCATGCTTCTAACCCAATGCTGCGGAGGAAGGACAGGATGATACCGGGGGTTTGCTGGCTGGGCGGTCTACACAAATTAGTGAGCTCCAGGTTTGGTGAAAGACCCTATCTCAAAGAATAAATTGGAGAGCAGCTGAGGAAGAGGCCTGACCTCATGTGCCCATCCACTGCACACCCAAGTGCCCACACTCATCCCCCCAAAACCTTAAAGGGCCAAGAACCACTACTGAACCTGCCAAAGTATAGGTGGTCACTGATAGTGTGTCCATGGCTTTAAAACAAAGAGAGAAGAGTGACATTGAGAGAGCACTGGGCAAGAGTCTGATGATAATTATAACAGACTTGGAAATCAATGCTCACTGAACTCTGACCATGCAGTTAACACTGTTCTAAGAACCCTATATAGATCATGTTTCATTTAAACCTCACAGCTTCCATAGGAAATAAATAGTATTATCCATTTTTATTTCACAAGGAGCAGGCAATCTGGTAAGATGCACAAGATGAGGAAATAAATTATACTTAAATCTTGCTTTGAAATCGAGTTATAGCAACATAGAGTCACCTAGGAGACATGCCTCTGGCTATGCCTGCAGCGGTGTTTCCAGAGAAACTTAGCTAGAGAGGGGAGAACCATCCTCGATGGGGAAGAACTATCACATGAACTGAGCTCCTAGACTGAATGTAAAGGAGAAAACCCTAGCAGTCACTGCTCTCTACTTACTGTCTGTAAAAGCAATATGACCAGACAGATGCCTCTCTCTCCCTTCACTACAACTTACCTGCAATAACGGACTGTACCTTGAATCTGTGAGCTAAAACAGAGACCTTTCCTTCTTTAGGTTGCTTTGGTCTGGTAATTTGTCGCAGCAACAGGACAGTAACTAAATCAGTGGAGTTCAGCATCTTCTCCAAGACCACACACTTGCTCAGTGGAGAAGCTGGCTTTTGAACACACATCCCTGGAAACGTGCATACCCCCATGCTTGCCTTTGTCTCTGCCCTTTATCCTAGTCCTTCCTTCCTTCAGTGGTCCTTAGAGTAGTTCTGATGCAAATGTCACAAACTCTCTTGGGATAGTCTGGTTACAACTGGAAGAAGACAGAGTCACTGAGGCGCTGTAATTTATACGAGTGGAAATGAGCAGGAGTTGGACAAGACGATATCTAACATTATGTCTAGAGAGAAATGTTGACATCCTAGGGGTGAGGACAAGTGAAGTAAAAATCCTCAAGAACCAGCCTGTGGACCTCATGAGGATACCCGGGTTTCCTCTCTATCCAGAGGTCACTTTTCTTCAACATTTACTGGGGAGATGTCAGACAGCTGCCTTATTTTGTGAGCTCTTTGGCCATCTGCCCTTCTGAAACCACAGCTGCTCACCCACAGGGTGAGCATTCAGAGGCTCTCACTGCAGCCCAGTACCATGGAAGATATGGAATTACAAAACAGAAGCACTGCTGTTCTAGAACTGACTCCTAAGACAGTAAGTGTAGATTGCTAAATAGGCGGAGATTTTGTGAAGCAGTCATCCACTGGAGCTATTGTATTAAATACTAACTTATGTAAAGCTGTCATTTAAAATGGTTATTGAGATCAGAGGTAGCTAATATTTAAAACCCATTAGTCCTTAATCTTTACTGAATTAGATATGCTCTTAAGTTTATTTGCTTTATTTTGTCTTTTCAGTGGGAGTGCAATTAATGGTGAGATATTTCATATGCACCTACATCTTGATGGCAATTTTTTTAACCCATGGAAAATGGCAAATACCACAATCAGAGCTTGATTTAGTATTTAGTAGTTTAATAGGCTTTGGAAAGTAACGACAGTTTGAGAAAATAGCTCAGTGGTAAAGCACTTGCTCAGCGTGTGGAAGGCCTTGGGTTCAATCCCTAGGACTGTCAAAAACAGAAATGGCAAAGAAGGAAATGTGAATAATGCAAATTAATCTTTAAAGGCTGTCTTGCTAAGCAATGAAGCTGAAAGAGATTCGTTTATTAATAGAACTTGCTTGAGAGTAAGAAGTAGCTTTACTGTAGATCAGATATAAATCACATAACGCACTGAACTGCAGCAAGTTTCCTGTGTAAGGAGGAATTGGATTGGAATGCAGCTCAATTTGTCAAACCATGGTTGGATGGTGCCCATGGATTGGCTACAGATCAAAGAGTTTGGCAAAAATCAACCAACACATCCTCTGAGAACAAATCAACCTACTGCAGACTCGACCTGAGTGTTGTGCGTTGTGTTCATATTTGTAGATTGTCAAACATACATTTTCCATGCCAGTAAAAATTATCACAAACTTATGTATATACACACAGGACCCTTTGGCTCTCAGAAAGTCAGTCGTTCAACATTTACTAGTGCATCACTGCCTGTGATCATGACCCTGAGAACTGTTAAAATCTATTTGGGGACAGGGAGAGGAAGTAACATACATAAGAAAATAGATTCTTTTTTGTAAAATATTGTTTAATGTGTGGAAAGATTACAAAAATGTCAGGTAGGTAGTAGACCCAGGCAAGAATCTTCAAGGTGTAGGTGCATTCTCAAGGGGTCACCAAGAAAGGCTCTGAATTTGACTGGATTTTGAGCTATATAGTCAGTTGTGGGTTGGCCTGAATATCATAATGAGGCCTTGAGTCAAAAAAAAAAAATCAGATAGATGGACGGATAGATAGACAGATAGAGATAGATAGATAGATAGATAGATAGATAGATAGATAGATAGATAGATAGATAGATAGATAGATAGATGAATACATGCACACATACATATATACATACATACACACATTCATACATAGAAAAATAGATATATATGTAGGTGTACACATATACATATCTCATATATGAATGGAAGTGTTTTATAGTTGAGGATTTTTATATTTTTATAACTTGTGGAACTGTGACCAAGAAATATCAAGACTCTGAAAGAATCTACAATGAAGATGATATATCATCTGTTTTTTAAGTGTACAGCAAAAAAAAAAAATCTTTCCTGCATCACATTGACTTTTGCCCATTTTCAAACAAGTCAGTCATACTTTCTGAGTAACCTCTTATCACTTCCCCCATTTTGTGGTTGCAAAGAACACCCTCTTGATTAATGGTGTTTGATCTCCCAGCAACATTGCTCATTTCCACAAAACAGCTGGGCCACACAAGAGTGCTAAGACACCCTGCTTTGATCTAAAAGAAACCAGCTTTGAGTATCCATCAGTGACTCAAAGTTTATAAGCCAACCACCAGAGCTTGAAGGACTTAGATGAGAGCTACTGTTGAATAATCTACCCCCCTGGCCTAATGGAGATTTCAAAATAGAACCCAAGTCTCTCAGGTCCTATTGAAGTATCACTATCTTAATGAAGGGCCAATTTGGAAGGCAGAGAGAGAAAAGGGGGACAGGATGAGAGGAAAGTTAAGCTCATCTTCTTAGCTAGATGAGATACCAGGAGAGAAAGAGAAATAACTAATGAAAGGGTTCTTAGTCCTCTTGAACTCCTAAGATCTCACTGTTACCATGGATGGTATATCTGTGATTTATAATTTCAAAGATATTAGCCTTTATTAAAGTATTGTCTTTCATCATCTCACCTTTAATATTGGAAAATAAAAATTACTAGAGGGACTCGGGTCCCATGACAAATTTAACAGAGGTAATTAAATTCAACCTAATTCAGTCCCAAGGATCTCTATTCAGCCTCAAATCATTGCAACTATGAAGGCACTTTTCAGCAGAGTTCAGAGACTAAGCAATGCTGTGGTTTGGCTTGTCCGTGGCTTCCATTAACACAGGATTCACAGAGCTATAGATAAGGCTATTGACAGAGTCAGGAAGATTAATACAGGCTGAACCAGATTTCTGTTCTGTCGAAGCCAAAGACTGCCCCATCAAGCCCCTTGCTATTGTCAGCAATGAGTTTCTTTGAAAGTAGGAGGGATTGTTATGAAGTATACTGTTTTCGTGAGTTTTCTATAGCTGTTACAAAACACCATGGCCAAGGCAACTTGGACTTTTGGTTTCAAGGTTAAGAGTCCCTGATGATGGAGCAAAGGCATGACTGTTGGACCAGCTGAGAGCTCACATCTTTATCCACAAGCACAGGTGGAGAGCCAATTGGAAATGGTGGCATGAGGTTTCAAAACTTCAAAGCTCACCCCCAGTACTCTCCTCCTCCAACAAGACCATGCCTCCTAATTCTTCTGAAACAGTTTCACTAACTAGGAGCCGAGTATTCAAACATAGGAATCTATGAGGCCATTCTCATTTAAACCACACAACACTGTGCATTAGTTACTTTTTTCCTTACTGGAACAGAACACCTCTCAGACATAAGTTCAGGGAGGAAGCATTTATTTTGATTCATGGTTTAAAGAGGGTACAATTTCATCATGGTAAAAAGGCATGGTGGTGAGAGGTGGTCCCGACATCTCAGCAGATAAGGAGCTCAAGCTGGAAGTGAGATCAGGCTATATAATACTCAGAACCTACCCCTCAGTGGCCCACTTAATCCAGTGAGGCTCCACCTCCTAAAGGTTCGACAATTTCCCAAAAGAGTGTCATCAAGATTAGAACATGTGTTCAAACACATGAGCTTGTGGAAGACATTTCATGTTCAAGCCATGACATATACTAGGTAACTAAGAAATGCCTTGCATTTGAGGTGATCTGTGGGTTGAAAGAATGCTAAACTCCTAGAGTTCCTCCATGTGGTTGGTGGTAGAGCCCCAAGTGGTAGACATCAACTGATGGCCAATGAAGACGCTAAGTCTGTGCTGCCCCTTCCCATCATCCAAGGAAAACCCTGATTATTTGGCATCCACATTTGGTAGCAAAATAGGAAAATAGTTCCTAAATTCTCTTGATCTTACTTGGGTTTCTATTGTTGTGAGAAAACAGTGTGACAGAAAAGAACCTTGGAAAGGGTTTGTTGCAGCTTACAAAGCTCGAGTCACAATCTGTCAACAAAAGAAATCAGAGCAGGAATGCAAAACAGGGACTTGGAGGCAGGGGCTGATGTAGAGACCTTGGAGGAATATTGTTTGCTGGCTCGTTCCTCATAGTCTACTTAACCGACCTTCTTATAGCATCCAGGATCAGCAGCATAGGGGTGGCACCACCCACAGTGAGCTAGACTTTCCAGTCAAAAATATTCACCACAAGATTTCCCGTAGGCCAATCTGATGAGGGCATTTTCTCAATTGATGTTCCCTCAACCAAGGCAACTCTAGTTTATATCAAGTTGATATAATAATAGACAGCATACTATCAAAAAACACACTTTGAAGAAATTCATGTTAGTGTGTGAATGGCAGCTACAAGAATGTGAAGCAAAGGCATGAAGCAATATGATAATTGGCTCAAGAAAAAAACAGGGTTTCCTCACTAACCTCATGCCATCTGGCCCAATAAATTCATTATTCTGTGGTTTCAGAGGTCAGCCAAAGGTGACACAGTGGGCCCAATAAACTTAATATGATTTAGTGACTGAGAAACATCTTTCTCAGGATGTTCCAATTAATGCTATTGGCATCCATGCAGGAAGTCAAGACTGATGATAGTTCTCCTCCTCAAGCACATAATTCAATCCCTGTGTTCTTTATTCTTCCTTCTGAATGTCTCATAAGCTAGTCCTCTCTTGTCATCCCTCAGAAGCTGGAGTAATTGCCTTGGCCATTTTCTTTGCTAGACTTTTTTGTAGACAGCTTGTCTCCTTGTTTCCTGTGCCCTGTCATTGTTGTAAGAAGGCTACTTGTTCACTTGTTCATTTCTTGGTTGCCCAGACTCCCAGATAACCACACAGAAATTACATTACTTGCAATACTATTTGGCCAATAGCTTAATCATATTTCTGGCTAACTCTTATATCCTAAACTAACCCATCTCCATTAATCTGTGTATCACCATGTGGTTGTGGCTTACCAGCAAAGTTTCATCATGTCTGTCTCTGGTGATGGCTCCATGGCTTCTCCTGACTCCACCTTCTATCTCCCAGCATTCAGTTTAGGTTTCCCCACCTAACTCTGCTCTACCCTATCACAGGTCCAAAAAAGCTTTTTAAACAATGGTATTCACAGCATACAGGGGGGAATCCCACATCACCTCCCCTTTTCTGTCTAAATAGAAAGGAAGGTTTTAATTTTAACATAGTAAAATTTTTTATATATATATATAATATATATATATAACAAAATAGCTATCAAGCAAGAATAACAGTTACAATATTTATATGTACTTTATCATTTATCATATCTAAGGAAAGCTATAATTATAACTATCTATTCTTCAACTCCATCAAAAACTCCAGAAGGATATAATATTACCTAAGTAAACAGGAAGTACATTGTAAGCAACTTCCAAAACTCGAGAATTGACAGAGTCATCTTGCTGCCTGGACAGTCTATATTGGCAGTTTGTCAGTAACTTTTCTGGCAGACTCTTTACCATCTCACCTTTAGGCAAGTTCAGCAGTCATTTCTCTGTGGGCCCTGCATGTCCAGTTCATACAGCATAGCAACAAGCAGTCCAGGTAAGAGCAGTTTCTTGCCCAAATGGCTAACAACTTCCATCTTCCTCTTGAAGTAATTGGTGCTTCCAGAAGCAGATGTGTCTCAGTCTCATGAAAATTCCTAAGTTATTAAAACATTTTAAATGCCATATTCTATAGGTCTCTGAAAGATTTCAAGACTACCTATCTAACTGAAATATATCTTTATATATCTAGAAAACCTAACTAACATGACTAGAAGTTTATTATAGATGATTATCTATTAACCTATATTTTTATATACATTACATTTTTAAATGAGCTGTACAAACACAATATCTTAATAATAGCAGAATACATATACACAGTATAACAAAATTGACCTTAAGTTTGTATCAATAAACCAAGATCCATACCAATGCAAATCTCTATAGCATATCCCCCTTTAAATGTAAACAAACATTTATAGACAATTTTTGGGAATATGGGCATAGTTCTCTCCAAACTGCTTCCTACTTTATGTTGAGCAAAGTATTTTTGGGGGTGTTCACGGTGACATTTCTTCTCTCTCCCAAGCCTACATATATTTATCTAACACTGTGACTTGTTTAGAGTTCTTTTATGTCAGAATCTGTCCTGTTGTGAATCTGCAATTCTTTTCTGCCCAGGAGGTTTTCTTCTTAAAAACCTATGTGGTGTCATTGCTAGGGTTAATATGGCCCTGACTGCTTACTAAGCCCAGTCCAACATGGCGGAAGTTCATTTACTGCCTCTGAGACTGCTAGGTGGGAGCCATCCTCACCATCT
>JAQHUG010000082.1:2475254-2487725 GCA_028555095.1 Dicrostonyx torquatus
AGGAAAAAGTCAGCCTTGAAAATAGGGGTGCAGAGGGGAAAAGCTGCGTTGAAGTTGATGGTACTCCTCCCACTTTTGAGAGTGTCTCGTTATGCTTGCATCCCCAAAAATCCTGTTGGTCGATGAAGAAAGTGAAGCATGGAGGAATGAAGTCTCTTCCCTGTGGAGAAACTTAGGCTCAGACTTGGCTTCCCAACCTGCGAGCTTTTCACTATACACTGCCCCCATAATGTTGTCTTAGAATTGCCTGAGCTGCTGCCATTCCAGGAGACCCTTAAAAAAATGCAGACTCTTGGGCCTCAGCCCACAGGCATCTATTTAGAATCTTAGTTCGTCTCTGCATGTATTAAAGTCTGAGAACCACTAGACTATCCCTGAAGGCCTCTCAAAGCCTGACCACAGTGGTGGGCTTTGGGAAGATTCTCCTACTCATAGGCTTCCCCATGCAAGTCTCTAGGTCTTAGCATTCACGGGAGATCTGCAGACAGGGCAGCTATGCATTTGCCGACCCTCACTGACAGGAGCTGGGGAGTAGGAACCAGACAGGAGCCCATAACACCATTCCCTGTCCATGGGTAGATTAAGGTTAACAAAATAAATACACTTCCCTGTTGACAGGCTCGTTTTGTGCTCTACCTGCATGTACACAAGGTCCCTTCGGCATTTATCAGAAGGCTTCCTCATGCCTGCTCAGATGTCTTTTTCCTCTGGGACTTAATTTCCCAGTCTACGAAATGAAAGCGGTGGTCAAAACCGTCCCCAAGGTCCCCTCCTGCTTTCTCTTTACTCAGACGGCAATACACAGCTGTTAAACTTACGTTTGCTGTCCTGGCTCAGTGCATTTGAGTTTACTGGTATACATGCGAGTGACCTGGGGGTCCTTTGTCCAGGCAGCCCTTCACCATAGCCTAGACAAACCCTCATGATACCTTCTCCAAGCAAAGACAGGAAATCTCTTAAACTAAACACACCCAAAGTGGGGTCCCCAGTCCTTTCCTGGCTGCAGGGCTCCTCTCAGCTGACTGTGCCTCTCTGAGCATACTTCAGACAGAGGTCTGCTGGGGTCCCACTTTCCCTAGACAGGTTTTTTGATTTATACCTTCCATTCAATCTTACAACCTAAAAAATTTTGAAATGGTTTTTCAATATTTGCTATGTCTGGTGCTTGGGATCTGTTGTCTTCCTGGGCGTTGTGGGCAGGATCTCTGTTTAGTATGTGTTCCTCCAGCATCATCATCTTCACTGCCCCCAGAAGGTGCCTTCAGCCCCAACATACACCAAGCATTTTATAACTGAGTATAGAGACCAGGAGATAACACATTAAGATAGACAAACCCTTCTCTTAGACTCCATCCCTTTTCTCTTTCCCCTTCCCTTCATGCCCCTCGAACTAGCCTCTGAGACCTTCAGATTTATTTCCTTATTCTTTACAGAGAAATTTTTTTCCTTCCTTAAGATCTGGGATCAAGAAATATCCCCCGAGTCTTGGGATGGTCATCTCTACCTCCAGTTCTTTTTTTTTTTTTTTTTTTTGTTTTTCGAGACAGGGTTTGTCTGTGGCTTTGGAGCCTGCACTGGAACTAGCTCTTGTAGACCAGGCTGGTCTCGAACTCACAAAGATCCGCCTGCCTCTGCCTCCCGAGTGCTGGGATTAAAGGCGTGCGCCACCACCGCCCGGCTACCTCCAGTTCTTTCATTTCATAGAAACATCTTCTTTGTGATCATGTGGCCATCTCCAAGAGAGGAAGTGGGGTGGGTAAAACTGTCTCGGCTTCTTTAATCAAAAAGAGGCACGTCTTCTCTTAGGGCTTGAATGTGTTTTGTCCCCACGGCTCATGTTTCAGAGCTTGGTTCTCAGCTGATGACCCTGTCTTGTGTGGTCTACGTGCCCTCTGGAATTTTGATCTGACAGGTTTGAACTTGAGCTACCTTTATGGAATAATTATTACTTTGGTCTCAATCAAGTTGTTTGAAGCTTATCTCTAAATCTGGTCCAAAACACTTCATTCAAGGAAAGAATAAGGGGAATTAAGGGCTTTTCTCTGCCCAGAGTCACACAATCAAAAGAACCCCTTTCAGCTTCCGGCGTTGAGTGTCTGTCCCACTCTGTTGCATCAAATGGACTCAGCAGGAGAAGAGACTAACACAGAACCATTTTTTGGCAGTTTCTCTTTCACAGATCAGTTTTGCTTTTTCCTCGACCCTGAGGATGGCATAAACTCTAGAGGGAAGACTGAAGGAGACTGGAAGAATAAAACAGATATCAGAGCAGCGGAGCTGGGTCATGGAGCGGTGCCTTCAGAGAGATATTTACAACAACTTAAAAAGCCAGCAGCAGCTTTTCCTCCCTTTCTCTCAGCATCTTGCCTTATAAGACCTTAACCATGAAATTGACTGGATGCTGTGTTTGGTCCTTTGATGATCAGCGCTACACATCCGTTTGATCTTTCCCTACCAATGATCCGTCATTAAGGCATAAGAGAGAAAAGCAACACTCACAGAGGTGATGGTTAGGTACAAGGATATGGCCAGGTTTTCTAAAAAGTATTCCAAAATTAAAGCTCAGGAAGCAGACTGGAGAAACAAGTTAGTTTTTTTGTTTTTGTTTTTGTTTTTTCGAGACATGGTTTCTCTGTAGTTTTGGAGCCTGTCCTGGAACTAGCTCTTAGACCAGGCTGGACTCGAACTCACAGAGATCTGCCTGCCTCTGCCTCCCGAGTGCTGGGATTAAAAGCATGCACCACCACCACCCGGCAACAAGTTAGTTCTTATGAGTCCTTGTTGCTCTTCTGCAGGACCCAAGTTCAATTCCTAGTCCCCATGTTGGGCAGCTCCCAATGGTTCGTAACTCCATCTCTAGTGAATCCAATGGCCTCCTCTGGCCTCTATGGGCTCCTGAACATATCAGGCATGTGCCTACACATGCACACATGCATGCTCACAGGCACGTGCACACACAGTTTTAAAAACTCAGAAAAATGTAAGGCGTGATGGTACTTGCCTGTAATCCCAGAACTCAAGAAGTGGAAGTAGGGGAATTCCAATTTCAAGGCTATCCTTGGCTATATTAGCAAATACGAAGCCACACTTGGTTAGATGAGACCTTGTCTCAAAATAAGTCTGCAACAAAACCTAGGGCAGCTTCACAGGCCTCTCAGCACCACCCCAATCCCAAGGACTCTTCTAACTGCAATATCTTCATCTAAGTGTTTGGCCTTAATCAGGGTTAGGATGATGAGCATTTGTTCTGCATTGTGTCCAGACATATAGCTTTATCTACTCCTCTTACAGTCTGTGTGAGGACACTCTAAATCCATGTGTGACCTGGAAGGGGGCTTGTCTTCAAACAAATAATTAAGATCAATGAAATCATATTTAAATGCAAGCCCCTCTTGAACCATGTCTTTCATGTGCCTTCCCAAAATCAGTTACAAAAAGCGTTGCGTAGACTGTCTTATTAGTTGCTCGAGAGAGAAGTCTGGAAAGCAAGAAATGTTCTGTTAAATGGGCGGTGAAGTCTATTGGATCTCTGCAGCAGAATGCTTTGCCGTTTTTATGCCAAGAGACGCTGATTGCTCTTTATGTGCGCTCTGCGTTCTCAAGATGGATAGAATGTGACATCTTTCTTGGTCTCCAGAAGTCCGCCTCCATCTTCTTCGGCTATTGGACTCCTGGCTCAATGGTGGTATTTAAACAATGAGGCACTCTCTTCCAGGAAGGGACCTTCAGTGGGAGAAAGATCTGTGTCTCTACAGTCTTTGAACACGGTAAAAGCAGTGAACCTGGCTTTAAGCACATGCAATCGCGTTGTTCCCTAGGGAGGGTGGAGGCATGCAGAATCCCCTTCAGCATTCTGTGCTTGACAACTAAAGCACAAGAAACTGTTCTCGTTTCCGGCAGACCAGAGGACGCTTCAAATATGACAGTAAGTTTCAGGTAGAAACAAAGAACCTCATTTTCGCAAATCATCACTGTTTTTCAAGCCACTGATGCTTTCTCAAAGAAGAGGGAAGCAGACAGAAAATCGGACAGGGACTCTCAGTGATGGAAATACCCTACAGAAGGAAACAGAAGCCATCTTTGATACTCACAAGGTGGCAAGAGGAAGGGCACCCTTGTCTATTTTGCTGTGGAGGAAACACCTTGAGGAGAGCAGCTGGTGAATGGTACGAGGGGTGTTTGAAGTCAGCAAGAGTTTCTGAAACTGCACTCTAAGCCATTCCCCTGTCTCACACAGTACACTCGGCTTCCTGCAGGCCGTTCTTTCCAGAAAGGGACCTCATCTCCAAATGAAACTCCAATCCCAACCTCTTCTTAATGGAATGAACTATCAACCCAACCTCCACCCCAAATTCCTTATTTATTTTTCTTTGCAGTGGGCATCAGAACCCACCCCTAGACCATGTTCATCGCCATTCTCAAAATAACACACTGTGTTCCACAGCCTGTCGGTTGTCTCTGGCCATATTCGACTTCAGTGGCAACTAGTGTGTGTGTGTGTGTGTGTGTGTGTGTGTGTGTGTGTGTACAGAGGATTGGACCCAGAGCCCCTGCCTTGCTAGGCAAGTGTTCTTCACTGAGCTCCATCCCCAGCTCGTAATATTACATATTCCTGACTGTTGCTACCACGGGTTCTCTTGGGAGGCATTGTTCAGCTGTTATCCACACAGTAGCCACCCCCTCCCTATCCCACTGTGGTCTATGCCATCAATACAGTAAAGAAAGCCATCCAGAGTTTTGTCTAGTCTTGCCTTTGGTGGCTTTCTACCATGTTCCCGGGGAAACATCATGAAGGTGTCACCTGGCTAAATCAGAACTTAGCAACATATCCCCGGTCCTACTCCAACCTTTGAGATGGGCTCAGGACTCCAGCCTCAGGAGTATGTGCCTGACACCCAGAAAACCCTCTGCAAACTGTAGGTCGCCTTTCAATGTTTAAATAGTTTCTTATCTCGAGGTGTTCAGTGCCTCATTAAGGAAACTCTTTACTCCTGTTACCAGGAGACACCCCCCCCCCTCCTCTTGGCCTTAGTATAGCACCCTTGTCCAGTTGAACCGGCAAATGTAAAGTCTCTTTATCTTTCTTGTTGGGGGAGGCTTCTTGTTGGTTCCTGGCAGCTTAGCCCCAAAATAATCACACACAAACCATATTATTTAAACCACTGCTTGGCCCATTAGCTCTAGCTTCTTATTTGCTAACTCTTACATCTTAATTTAACCCATCTCCATTAATCTGTGTACCACCATGAGGTCGTAGCCTACCAGAAAAATTTCAGCAAATCTGTCTCCAGCAGCAACTCCAAGGCTTCTCCCTGACTGTCTCCTTTCTCCCAACATTCAATTTAGCTTTCCCCACCTATCTCTGTTCCCCTATAACTCTGCTATAGGCCCAAAGCAGTTCCGTTATTAGCCAATGGTACTCACAGCATACAGAGGGGAATCCCACATCACTTTCTCTCCCAAGGTGTTTGACTTTCTAGAAACAGCAGGTAGGGAAGAGTGGACTGGTCTAAGACTCTGTATTCTCTCTGGCTTAACACACTGTAGTCAATATAAATTATTACATGTTTGTGATGTACTTGACACCAAACTAAGGATCTTAAATTCCCTTGTGTTCAAACCTAGTTCTTTTGAGTTAGATCATACCATTATCCCCATTTTCCTGGTGAGTCCAGATGCAGCTACTCAGGGGTGCACAACAAGGCAGTGAGAGAGCTATGATTTGAACCCAAGTTATTCTATTCCAGCGGTCAGAAGATACGTTGTTTCCTTAGATTGTACCTCACAAACATTGACTCCTAAAGTCATTCTTTCATAGGAAAAGTAGGGACAGTTTAGCCTCCCATCAAACAACGTTAGTATGCACAGGATGGCCATGTTGAAGGAGAAAGATGCTAGGATTTAATTATATAAGCACTTCTTAGCATAGCAAACCCGAGACCCAGGTAGAAGAGATTACTTAAAACCAAGGTCTTGCTTCCTAGATCTGCGAAACAACAACAGGCTACTGAGAATTAACTTTTACATCAATTTTTCCAAGATGTATTTTATGGAAGAGTAACAGATATGAGACATTAAAAGATGCTTCAGAAAAGGGAAAGGAAGGGGTTCAAATGCTGCATTTGCTGATTATGAAAAATATCAGTTACATGAAGTATAAACTAATTTTGTAAAGAAATCGCATGCAAGAAAGGACTTCTCATCAACCATTTTTAACAGGGAGCTTACAGAAGAAAATTATTTATTTGTATAAACGCAGACTGTTGTACAGCGGGATCCTGGTAGGCAGCTGTGGAGCCTGGTTCTGAATGATAACGTACAGACTGCTACGGGATGTGGAGAAAGTCATATCACTCAAAGAAATGCATTATGGTAGCAAAGGCTGATATATGGTAGAGTTAGTGATAAAATATTAAGTTTCATATATTATGGGTAAAAACCCAAATTCCTCATATACAAAGCTCTGTGAACTTAAAACTTTTGAAATCATGTTTAAAAAAAAAAACAAAACTATGTCTCTGGCTGTTAAAGTAGCTTTAGCAGGTAAAAGCACTTGCTGCCTTGCCTGATGACGTGGTGGAAGGAGAGAACCAACTCCTGGAAGCTGCCTTCTGATCCCCACACATGCACACCCACTTGGGTTCATACGTATGTAATGTAATTTTTGAATAGCTGCATCTCTTCTGAGGTATTTTTGTACTGTCTGCCTGTTTTGCCTGGCAGATTGAGAAGGTCACTGTATATTATCGTACCGTGGGTTTTCATTTATTTGTCCATCCCTGGGCATATAGCATGACATTCGGTTTGTTATGTGTCATCGTCATGCTGTAAGATGTGAGGGTTCTCAGGCAATGTATCCCACAAGCTTTTATTTTGGTAAGTTCAAGAAGCACTAGCTGATGGAGCTAAATGAGTTTCTCAGCTACAGAACGTCATGCCGATGCTGTCTACAGTGTTTTCTGAATTTTGACGGTGACGACTCCTTTCTCGGTCCTATCTCATCCTCCATCATTTGGAACCCACAATAGAAGCACAATGTCCGGCCGCCTCCTACTGAGGAAGCCATCCTTGAGATGCCATCCTTCATCATCAATGCTGGACACAGTTCCCTAAGTTTCCCCTTCTCTTCCCCGCCCACCTGCATTCTTGCTTGCCTCCACACATTCACAGAACTCCAAAAGGGAGAAAACACAACAGAAAGCTTCTTTGTTGTTTAGCAGAAGCACTGTGTTAGCTCGAAAGACAATGAATACTGGGACTCAAGTGTGGTAGAGCTGGACCCTAACAGAGGTTTCCAAGGACTTAGGAAACATTCTCCCACGCAAATCTCTTTGGTTAAAAACTGCCACGTAGTCCCACCTGACTAAGGAGGTTGGGAAGTGTAATCCTCTTGAGTCTCCAGAAACGGGAGGAAAGCCAGATTCAAGTCCCAGGGTCTTCAGCTTCAGCCCCCATGTTGTCCCAGGGGCCAAGAGAAGGAACTTAAGTGACCTGACATTTCACTCACCTCATCTTGAAGCATCATTGTTCTACCTCTATCTCCTCTGGTCATAGAGTTTCTTGCAGTTTATCTGAGTTCCCCATTTCCAGTTGAGAAACTATTACTTGGGATACTTAAGTCACTTGCCTAAGACTCTTTCAGCTGGCATTTGATAAATAAGATCAAACCTTCATCTTGCAAAAACTGTGTTTACCTGGTAGGGCTGTTGGGAGAATCAAGGGAACCAGAATGTCATTCATCCAGTCAACTATTTATTAAACACCTGCATGTACCTAGATGCTCTTCAGGATTGGGAGGAAGTGGTAGATTCTGCCCACACAGAACTAAACTTCGTATGGGAATAGAATAATAAGCAAAAAAATAATCAAATAATTTCTAGTAATGACAAGTTCTGAGAAGAAAACACGTTAAGGGAAAAGGATGGGGGGGGCAGATAAAGACAACAGATGTTACAAATTAGGGTGTCAAAGACAACAGGGTCTGGAGAGAGCGAGGCAGTCTTAAACAGAGCCCAAGGAAGAGGGGACAGCTAGTGCAGACATAAGAAGGGAACACGCTGTTTACTTCTAAGAAAACATCAGTGAGGCAAATGTGCTATGGTGGGGAAACAAATGAGGAGGTAGCGATCTCTGTGGTAGGAGAAACAGGTGCATGGGGCATAGTTGGGGCAGAGCAGCGGTGAACCTAGAAATGATCTAAGCAGGACAGGAAAGATACTGTTGTAGCATGTGAAGATAGGGATTCTGTTAGCCTTTTGTGTGCGTGTGTGCGTGTGTGCGTGTGTGCGTGTGTGTGTGTGTGTGTGTGTGAGAGAGAGAGAGAGAGAGAGAGAGAGAGAGAGAGAGAGAGAGATATTCTGGTTCCTTTGTGTAGAATAGACTGTTCTAGAAAAAAAAAGGAATAAGGGAAGAAGTAAAGAGAGTTTAACGAAGGCTTGTGGAGTCATCCAGGCAAATGATGCTGCTAGTCGAGGTGGCAGAGGTGAGAGGAAGTACGAAGGGTTATGAGACTTGAGGAATGCTGGGAGCTGAGTCACTGGGAAATGCCGGTCGATTAGAAGTAAAGTCTGGGAAGAAGAACAAACCAAGAAAAGTACTGGGCTGAAAATAACAAACCAATAGTGGCTGTAGCAGATGGGTTGATGTCCCCAAAGATGTCTATGTTTTAGTCCCTGGGACCCGTGAATATATTTCCTTATGTGACAATGGGGACTTTGCAGATATGATGAAATAAAGGATCTTGCGATAGGGGGATGATCCTGGGTATCCAGGAGGCCCACTGGAGTTAGGACATTATTGAAAGAGTGAAGCACAAGGCCGCAGCAAGATGCTGAAAGCCTCAGATGGTAACCTAGGAAACGGACTTTTCCCTAGAGTACCCAGACAGAACGCATCTCAACTGACATCTTGATTTTAGGCCACTGGGAGCCTTTCTGTCTTCCTGCCCTCCAGAATGATAATAAATTTGTGTTGGTGATGGCCACTAGGTCAGTGGTGCTTCTTTATAAAATCAATTGGGAGTTAGTATCAATTATTTGGAACTTATAAAACACCACACAGTGACCACCCTAAAAAACCAGGAATTAAAGCTAAGAGAACAGAAGGAGACAGGATAGATTTATTATCTGACTTTAAAATGGAAAAGTGCGGGGGCTGGAGAGATGGCTCAGAGGTTAAGAGCACTGCCTGCTCTTCCAAAGGTCCTGAGTTCAATTCCCAGCAACCACATGGTGGCTCACAACCATCTGTAATGGGGTCTGGTGCCCTCTTCTGGCCCACAGGCATACACACAGATAGAATATTGTATACATAATAAATAAATAAATGTTTAAAAAAATGGAAAAGTGCTTAACTGTGTGGTATCTTCTGTTGCATGGACAGGCAAGAGGCATCAATTTATAGCAAGTCGTACATCTGATAATGGAAAGATAGAAAAGTAAGTTGCAGGGCCAAGGCTATGGTGGGTGAATTTGCAGACTGGGACACTTCCATGTCTGCTAAACAGATCTCTAAAAGGGACTCAGATCTAGCTTTCAATCTTTAGATGAAGAGAAAAAGGTGTCGTGGTGTTCTGTTCCCCTCAGGGCCAGTGAACTCTCTCCAAGCAGGTCACTTACCTTTGTCCCTCCAAGGAGAATTCATCCCCTCAACTAGGATATTCCCTGGACCCAGTGAAGTGGTTCCCTGAGTGTGTGACATCTCTGAAACATTATGAAAGATTCATTCAGAGAGTAACATTTCCTTTTGTCTGTATGGGATTGGATCTTCATTTACTATGACATGATTCTAATATGGTCTATTGAGATTTTTATGAGTGCAATTAAAAAATGTCATTACTACTTATTATGGGTAATAGAATAAATTGGCACTTCAGGTAATAGAATCTATATTCTGCACCTTCACAGTCTTTGGAGAATTAGAGCTGAGCTGACTATTTGGGCAGCCAGAAATTTTCCAAGCCTTCTGGTAAGTGGGATCCGAGCTTATTATTTCTTCCAGTGTCCATTGTAAGTGATGGTTGTAGAGAAGATCAACCCTTGTCTTGAACTGAAGACAGACAAAGACACAGAGGAACGGGAGATGGGGAGTGAGGATTAGAAAGGAATGTGGAAAGAGGTTCAGACTGGATCCTGTGCACAGGCATCATTAGAGAAAGGGTTGCTTAGGAATGTCCGTAACGGCAGTGAGAGTAAGATGGCTAGAATCTGAAGCTCCTCCATGACATAAGCTATCTAAGTGGCCAGGAACTAATCGTCCATCCCTTCCTCACTTCTTCCCCATCAAACTGAAGTAGTAAGAGCTGTTCGTAGGCACCTATCCTGGGTCTACACGGAATGTGCTCCTTGATGGTCAGGACGGATGGTGGAAAAGCTCAGGCCTGACCTCCCACTGCTGGAAGATTGGTCACTGCGAGATTCAGGGAGAGGAGCAAGCATAGCCTTCAGCTGAGTGCCCACTGGTGAACCTACCAGTTCCAGTGGGATGGTTGTAACACAGCGGTCCCACAGACAGCCCTGGGTAAGCCAAATGGGCCACAAAACAAAACCAGTAGTCAGGAATCTAGAAAAGAGAGCTGGAGGGATGAGGGGGGATATTGTTAGAAATGGAAGGAAGATAAAGGAAAAACATAATAAGAATGCATTACATACATGAAGGAAAGTATCAAAGAAGAAATTAATCAATAAAAGAGAGAAAAGAAAGAATTGAGGGGAAAATACACTTCTGTGGTGGTTACCATGAGAACACTCCCCTTAGGCTCATATGTTTGAATGCTTGGTCCCCAGCTGGTAGAACTGTTTTGGAAGGATTGGGAGGTGTAGCCTTGTTTGAGGAGATATGGCACTAAGGGTAAGCTTTTAGGTTTCAAAAACCCATTCCATTCCCACCAGATAGTTCTCTCTCTCTCTCTCTCTCTCTCTCTCTCTCTCTCTCTCTCTCCTGCCTACCTGTCGCCATTCTCCTCATCGTGATGGCCAGGATCTCTACTACCCTCTGGAACCATGAGCCCCAAATTAAACATTTTCTCTTATAAGTTGCCTTGGTCAGGTGTCTCTTCATAGCAATGGAACAGTGACTAAGACAACTTTTAAAAACAAAAAGCATTGCTATGAACAGGTGACAGGAGCCCTGATTTCATGACCAAGTCGGGTTGATGCTAATGACAAGCACGGGGAAAGCTATAAAAGCAAAAGTGGGTCTGAACCTCTATGCAGAGAAGTCCATAACCGCTCACATCTGTGCAGAGAAGACCACAGCCTCTCACATCTGTGAGCCATGCTAAGAAAACCCGGAGAAGGGAAAGGGGGATTCTGAGAAGGGAATCCTGAGCATAGATGGGCTGTTGTGTCTCTAGAGCCACTTCCTACTCCTGATTCAAAATCAGACCCTTCCTGTTTATGCTCACTGGGATGCTCAGATCCTGCTTCTGGCTGCTTCTTGTCCTGGGAGCCCTTTGCTGCCCTCTGGTGGTTCTTATGATCTTCACCGACAGCACGCAATGGCAGTAGCTCCCATTGCTGACTGGAGTCTTCCAGCCTCTCCCAGTTAACTGAGGACAAGTGCTTATTTCCATCTTTCTATGACTGAGCACTCATCACTCATCTGACACGCTAAAGACTGGAGATTTGAGCAACGCAGCGCTGGGTGGGAGCCAGCATGCATTGGTTCCTCGGAGTCAACTGTACACATCAGTTGATGCTTCCCAGATAGAAACCAGCAGACAGAACTAGCTACATCAAAGGCAACACACACCGGCAAGCGCTGCAAATCAGGGCTCCCCTACCTGAGACACCCTACCCTTACACCTTCACCATCATGCCTGCGGCCATATTTACCACCTCGCCAGTGACAGCACCCCAGGAACGCAACTCCAAAGCCCTGTCATGGTACTCTACCTAACAATCTCTGTTTGGTTCCTCAAAGATCTGAGATTCTGTGGCGAAAAGATAACCAAAAGGCTTAGAATAAAATAGCAGTAACCTGGAGGAGTGTAGAGGGTATAAAATCTCTGCACTCAACTGACTACGCCTGATATCTTACAGGGTGTCTCTTCCTCTCCTGGTAGTCATTATACCCTCAGAAACTGATGAGTTTCCAGAGCATTATAAATTTCAGACATTTAGCAGGGCCAGCACTAAAATAGCTCATTAAAGCATATAGGCTGGAAGGAAGCCTGGTTTGTCTATTCTATATGCGATAATCAATTACAGCACATTTCTCCACGGTAGTTTCTGTTGCTCGCCTTCGAGATGAAGTAATGGAGATGAGATCATGAGACTTGTGGACGCTGTTGAATACATTGAAAATTCTCCAAGGCAGGAGAAAAAACAGCTGATCCCCCCCCCCAAAGTCTGTGGCAGTAGATGCCTGGGAGGGTTTTAACAGATGCACAAAAGCTTTGCCCAGTAGCTGCTCTACCAACCAGCTCCAAAGGGTAGTGTGTGTGTGTGTGTGTGTGTGTGTGTGTGTGTG
>JAQHUG010000082.1:2487850-2499073 GCA_028555095.1 Dicrostonyx torquatus
ACCTGCTACTGCGCTACCAACTAATTTGCTAGATTCCCGCAATTTGACATTGTGAATCCTTGGAGGTAGCATAAGGCGAGTCAAACATGCCCCTGTTTAGAGTAAGAGTTTATGTGGGGCTGGAGTTATAGATCTGTGATAAGTTACATGCCTAGCATGTGGGAAGCTCTAGATGCAATCCCCAGAACTATGCCCCAAAACCAACAATCTAATATTAAGTTAGCTCAATGATACATCCGTGCTCAAAGAAACTGTGGTGTTTGTTCTCTGCCTTCAAGTCTTCCAGTATCTTCCAACAGGTGCTTCCTAAAGACAGGTCTGTTCTCCTCCGGTGTGCAATGGCATAGCATAGAGCTCAAACATGGAGTAGCCTCACCTGGATTCACCTAGCAAGGTTTCCCCCTTTGCACCTTTCTCTCAGTGCCCCTGGCCACATCAAAAGTAAGGTTTCAGTTGGGTACAAATGTTCATCTGAGCATTTTTCTTTTTCTTTTTTAGTAAAGGCTGCCCTAACCTGGCCTAGAGTTTCAAATTGAATCCCCAGAACGCACATAAAAATAAGCTGGATATGCCGTAATCACAATACTTGAGAGATAAGATAGCAACAGGGGATCTCCCAGGGATGGCTGGCCCGCTAATCCAGCCTACTTGGTGAGGCTCAGGTCAATGAAATATTTATCTCAGAAAGCAAAGTATGGCTGGAGAGATATGGACAAAGTGTTTACCATGCACGAACCCACTGAAATCCAGATGTGGTAGCAAACATCTGTAATCCGGTGCTTCTACCAAGATGCAAAAGGCAGAGACAGGAGGCTCCATAGAAGCTTATAGCCTGGCAAAGGTGAACAAGAGACTCCTTGTTCTCAAGGTGGAAGATATGAATGTCCTCTGACCACTGAATGCATACAGTGGCATGCAAGCACCTATGCTCATAGAAAGAGAGTACACACATGTGTATGCACGAGAGAGAGAGAGAGAGAGAGAGAGAGAGAGAGAGAGAGAGAGAGAGAGAGAGAGGAGAGAGAGATATTAATAAAAATGTTTAAAACAAGATAAAGGACAACTCAGGAATAAGCTTAGGTTGTCCTCTGGCTTCTTCAGGTACAAGCACACATGTGCCTACATGAACACATGCACGCACGCACACACACACACACACACACACACACAATTGTAATGATCCCTCATAGTTCATCTAACAGGGAGCCCTAAATAGTGAAATTTATGGCAAATGTGAGAGATTCTCAGGACCCTTATGCCCATCTTTAAGTCCTAGCTCTTCCACATCTCAGCCTTGTGACCTTGAGCAGGGTGTGAGCTAGCCCCCTTCCTTTCCTTCTCTACAAAGCAAATCGAATGCACCGGCCTTGTATGGAGTCGTGAGGATGAGGGGCAATAAAGCCTGCAAAACAGCATGCTGGCTGCCACTGGCGTGCTCTAAGAACTCAATAACCATCATCATTACCCTCATTACTGCTGTTGCCTGCGGTACTCGGGGCTCAAATACCTATTGCATCAACATCATTATTCTAGGTCTATTCTGGTTTCCTAAACAGTTGTGGGGGGCTGTGTATCTGAGTGTTTGTGCCAAGACTCTAGAGACTGGTGAGGAGAGGAAAACCATGCCAGAAGATGGGGCCCTCACTTGGGCAGGTTTTTCCTGAGGCAATTTGCATTAGAGAAAGAAAGGAAATGCTCTTCCGAACTGTCTTCATCTTGGGATAAGCCCTTTAAAGCTTGCATAAGATCCCAAGTGATAGAGAATGAGAAGACCAAGGATAGAGTCCACGTTGCACAGAGGCCTGTGTGTTTATACAGATGAGATCATCTGGCTTTAGTATGGAGGGCAAGTTTAGACACATCCAGAAGCTACCAGAACTCACCTGTCAAATCAATGGAGACAGAATCGTTTGGTCCTATATCTTGCACAACGCCTAGATTTTTCCCTGCACACAGAAGAGCCCCAAGACTGTAAGAGGGGAGGGAAAAACATAAGGTGAGAACAAGAGAGAGTAATGGAATGGATGTGTCCTGAAAGCAGCAGAGGGAACTGTTTGGGAGTGTCTGGAGAAGCCTTTCCCTGGATAGACATTAAAAAAAAAAAAAATCTACCCCTTTACCATAAAGTTCCGACAAAAATTGCAGTATGATTCCACCGAAGTTCACTCTCTGCAATCAGTGAGTTTACTGGCTTGCTTATAGAACATGGACGAGGGGCTACTAACAGAAGTGTGTGTGAGACCCCAAAGTGTCCTCACTGAAAGGCAGTCACTCAGCTTCCCAACCGCTCCATGCACAGAGCCCCTCTTCAACTAGCCTCATCCATCCTACACACATCCCCTCCAAGATGTCCCTTCCCAAAGACCATGTGCAGTCAGGGGCCCTCCTCCTCTGAGGGAAAGATGGTCTCTTGCAATAAGGCACTGGCTACAGTGAAGATGGTGGCTGTTTTGCTCAGAAGCCTGCATTATACAATGGGGGCGGGGGGCAGCCGACCAACATCTACAAAATGGAGAGGGTAAAAAATGGGAGGGTTGAATAAAAATGAAGTATGAGAAAATCTACGTATAAAATATCACAATGAAAGTAGTTCCTCATGTATTAAAAATAGCCAAAAACTGGAAATATTTTCTTAAAAATAAGTGATTTTTTTTAAAAAAAAAAATAATAATAATAAGGCCAGGTGTCTTAGTCAGTGTTCTGTTGCTGTAAAGAGACACCATGACCGTGGCAACTCTTATAAAGGAAAGCATTTCAATGGGCTGACTTAGAGTTTCAAAGGTTTAGTTCATTTTCCTGGCAGGAGGCATGGCAGCGTGCAGACACAGTGCTGGAAAAAGTAGCTCAGGATTCGACATCCAGATCCACAGGCAGCAGGAAGAGAAAGGCACTGGGCCTCTAGGGCTTTTGAGACCTCAAAACCCACCCCTAGGGCCATGCTTCCTCCAACTGAGCCATGCCTACTCCAACAAGGCCTCCTCATCTTTTCAAATAGTGTCTCTCCCTGGTGACTAAGCCTTCAAATCGACGAGCCTAGGGAGGTCATTCTTATCCAAACCACCCCACCAGACATGGTAATCCATGTCTGTAATTTTTGTACTCAGGATGTAGAGGCAGGAGAATCATGAACTCAAGGTCATACTCATCTACATAGTAATACAAGATCAGTTTGAGCTACATGGAACCCTGTCACAAAAATAAAAAATAATAATAAAGTGTGTTTCCCCCACCCCCAGGAACTTCTGTCTCTATACCTTCTGAAAACAGACCACTTATTAGGAAACATGGCTGACTGTTTCCAAATGATAGAACGTATCTTTTAATTATGATTTTCTTTACAAGAGGAAAGTTGCATGTTCTTTTTACAAATATTTAAACCAAAAGGAAGAGAATGAACAGAAACCTCCCTTATTCCCATCACTGGTGATATTTTTATGTGTTTTGTTGTTTCCAGAATTGTTTTTTTGTGTAAGGATTTTGGTTTTGCTTTTCTTTTGTTTAGGAGCTAGGCATCTGGGGGAACATGCCAATCATATTGCGTGAAGCATTTGAGGGAACATGCCAATCATACTGCTTAGAAGAATAGGAACGGCTTTTTGCACTCTTTTTTTCTTTTTTTGGTTTTTCGAGACAGGGTTTCTCTGCGGCTTTGGATCCTGCGCTGGAACTAGCTCTTGTAGACCAGGCTGGTCTTGAACTCACAAAGATCTGCCTGCCTCTGCCACCCAAGTGCTGGGATTAAAGGCGTGCGCCACCACCGCCCGGCTTTTTTGCACTCTTACAAGCACGTGCAACTGCAATGACTTCAAGATTCTCTTAGGCCATGACAGCAGCAGCATGTAGTCAACCAGTCTCTATACATGGATACCTAGCTTGCTCTTAGTGGTATAGCTGCTAATAGTTTGAATATGTCTTTTAGTTTCTTTTTAAAATTCCAGGTGGAAGATTATTTCTTGGGGAATAATGGTCTCAGAACTGGAACTACCAATTTGGAGGATTTTTAAAGAATGTGCATGGTGTATTAAAAACCTTTTAAAGACTGCATGAATTTCCTTTTTTAATTTTAATTTTTTAAAAATATATGCGTGTGTGTGTGTCTGTGTGTGTGTGCGTGCGTGCACGCTTGTGTGTGTGTACACATGCACGCAGGTACCTTCAGAGGTCAGAAGAGGGAGTCTGATCCCCTTGAGCTGGAGCTGCAGGCAACTGTGAGCTGCCGGGTGAGAGTGCTAGGAACCGTCCTCGGATCCTCAGCAAGATCAGCAAACACTCTTAACCCTAGCCGCCACAAACATTTGGTACACTGCGTGGAGTGGCTATGACTTGTTTCCTGTCGGTGTGGAGAAATTGCCATGCGCCTTCCTGACACCTTGTACCAGACTCTTTGCTGTGCGAGCCTCCCCCTAGCCACTGTTTTCCATGACTCTAAACCATCTGACTGGCTACTATCCACCAGCCACGTGCACTCCACTCTGACCACCTTTGAATCCTGCTTCAGAACCAGAGTCCAATCTGACACATTAACCAGTCGCTAGGATAATGGCTCCTTCAACTATATACCCTTAGGTTCCCTATATATGGGGGTGGGTTTGGTCTTGTTACCATGGCAACACAGACCCTAGGCTAATAGATATTCTTGGTGCTTAAAAGAAAAAAAAAAAAAGCTTACAAGCAAGCAGGAAAGATACAAAGGAAACCTTTAAAAAAAGAGAGAGAGAGTTGAAAAAAAAAAAAGAGTTGAAGCGTCACCATTTCCCCTTCGTGTCCCTGCAAATAGGCAGGGATAATTAAACATTAGACCTTAGAATCACCCAAACACTGAAGGGGAAACAGGAGGCAGTTCCAGGACTGATGAGACCATCTGTTTCCAGTGCTAATTGAAACGGACGGAAATAAACCAAATTATCTCAAGATTTCATCTCACCCTGACAGAATCTTTCAAAAGATGGGTCACTGTGGGGAATCCTCTCCACCGTTTGGGAGGATTACCCGACTTGCCGACAGCCTAAAATGATCCCCCAAACAGGGACTTAGCAGCACACCTCAGACCTTGTCAGCTCTGCTTCCTTAAGCATCCCTCATGCTCTGTCCCCTCTGGACTTCTCATTTCTCTACTTGCCAGCATTGCCCCCTGGAAAGTCTTCCTGAAACCCCTCACGGCTCCTTACTGCTCCTCCCAGAGCCACATCTGCACAGTTCAATAGTGTCCCTAGGAGGCATGGTGCCACCCCAACTCCCATTCTACTGACTGAGCCACCTACTCCCCTTCCGGACTCAGGTCTGAAGGTACACAGTTTCTTTTCCGGAAACGCCTCTCCACTCCTGAAACCCCAATGAGCATATCACTTTTCCCCAAACGAATCATTTCCTCCCCTGGGCTCCCACGCCTCTTCATTCATTCTGAGAATGGAGCTCTTCCCACACTCTATGGGAACTGACGGTCTGTCTCTGTGGCCTCCTCCCTCCTCCCCCAGCCTGTGGGCCTCTCTAGGGGATGGCTTTGCATGCTGCCTGTCTGAGTGGGCGTTGGCGTTTTTACCTTGGCGAAAGTGAATTGGTTCGGCGAAAAGGCACATCCTTCTCTGGGGAGGTGGGAACAACGCTTCTTCAAGCAATGAACGTGGAAGAAGCCCCAAACCCTGTCACTCATAACATCCTCATCATCATAATCTGGCATAGTGGGTGAGCGCTTGAGGATAAACTCATTGTTACAGCTGCTACTAGGGAAGAAAGCCCGAAGTTCACATTTGTAAACCTTTTAGAATTTTCAAACCATATTCAAAAGCATCAATAATGGGATATTGATGCCCTTATTCCTCTTTCCCTGCACTTGGGTACTGCCCTTCATCTTGTTGCCATAGTGATTAACACGGTGTCTCCTTTGTTCCTGGTCCCTAGTATTTTAAGATAAGTCTTAGGTATAATATAACTCCATCTACATGTACTTATTATTATTATTATTTTATGTACTATTATTGTTACATGTGTGTATGAGAGGGAAGGGAGGGAAGGAGAAAGATGAGCATGTGTGCACACATGCCACAGTTCTTGTGTAGAGGTCAGAAGATAACTCCCAGCATGAGTCCGGTTTGGGGGATTGGACTTCAGTTTCCAGGCCTGTATAATAAATGCTTTTATCCTCTCCACCAGCTATCTCAACGGACTCCAGATATATAGAGATAGAGATATAGAGATATATAGAGACATATATTATCAAAGAGCTAGGTTGAACTCCTAGCTCTTCTATCTACTATGTCAACAACCATAGGCAGATTCACCTCCTTGTCTAGCTCTCATTTGCTATGCATGCAAAGTAAGAATAGCTGTGCTCCCTCCGTTACACGGTTGTAATATGCAACAAATGCACTGCTTTGTGGCAGACACCTTCAGAGCTTGTTCCTAACTGGCCAGTGGTGTCAAAGTTGTCATCACTGGCTTCTGAATTCACGGTGAACCCCAAGCCCTGGACACATGAATAAGACTACACCTACCAGTCATCGCAACTGTGGCAGCAGAATGAGGGGCAAGCTGAGACTGGAAAAACGACCACCTCAGGAAGCAAACAAACAAACAACAAACCCTTCCATAGAAAAAAGGAGAAGGCCTTAAATTAGACAAAGCTTCTGACCAGTTGGCTGGAGTCAAGGGTGCCCTGCCATAGGATTTGGCATGGGAGGCTATGGACTATCACTTGCAAAGTCAGCCCTGCCCTTTAGGATATATGAAGTGAGTTCTCTGTTTCTTTAGGGTTTGTTCACACGTCTCCCAACAAAGATTTTTAGGCTGTCCACCCCACAAGCTTTCTCTGGACTCTGTTCCTTAATAACTTAAAGTACATGTTTAAAAACGGAGAAATTTAAATGAAGAAAATGAAAATTAGCTTTAATTAAATGAGCTATCCAGGGGTTATCATTTTTAAGGTGTATCTATGTCCTTTCTATATGCAATTATTTACTTATCTGTAGATATAGCCAGATGTAACTATTCTGGTATGGTTGCCTTTTTAAAAAAAATTTTCACTTAGCAGAACACTATTTTTTGTGTTTTTAAATTTTTGGCATTTATTTTAGTGTGTGGGTGTGTGCACATGTGTGCATGTGCACAACATACATATATGCATGTGCGTGCCACTTTACATAAGGAAGTCATAGAACAGCTTTCAGGAGTCAGTTCTCTCCTTCTACCATGTAGATTCTAGGGTCTAAACTCAGGTCATCAACCTTGGAAGAAAGTGCCTTTGCCTGATGAACCATCTCCCCAGTGCTGTTTTGTGTTTCTTAATGCAGCGATGCATGTGCCTACTCACCTCTGGCTCCCACTGGCTCCCACTTCCTCCCTAAGAATGAGTCAGGCCCACCTCCTACAAATCCCATCATGCCCTCTGCTTCTAATACTTAAACTCATATCCCAGTAAGGTTGGTCTCATCATATCCCTTTGGGCTATGGGCTATTCTCCCAACCCTGTGATTCTTTTCATCACACACATCTTGTGATCCCCGACTATCATATTATCCAGACCAGCCCCTCCAAACATAGACCGGCGAGGCTCCGCTGACGGGTCATCTGAGGAACCACACAGAGATGGCAAGTGAGCTTAATTAACGGTACAATATCCTGCAGGGTTCTTTCTGCACTGAGTGGAAATCTAATTACTTGACAATCGCACGTAACAGAGGCTGGGCTCCAACTCCTCCTCTGCTGCCCTAGAATTGAAGAACTCGTCACTGTAGCTCTCTGCTGGTTTCCAGTTTGATGTGACGCTTAACCCAAGCAGTAACAAGGCCTCAGCCAGGTGTCCGTCTCATCCTCTCCAGGGATCTAGGCCGAAGTTTCTGTCCTGCACCAACTAGCTCTTACAACTTAAATGAACCCATTTCTATTAATCTATGTATTGCCATGTGGCTCGTGGCTTTACCTGCCCTTCAGCATGTTTTGCTCTCTCTGTCTCCTGGCGACTCCACTTACTCCGCCCTTCTTCCTCCCAGCATTCTCAGTTAAGCTGCCCAGCCTATACTTCCTGCCTGGCTACTGGCCAGTGAGATCTTTATTAACCAATGAAATTAATATATAGTCACAGTGTACACAGCAGCCAGAGACTTCTCTCTCTTTCATTCTTCACATGAATCAGCCAAGCACGGTGCCTGTCTCATGGCGGACAAGCACTGTTTGTGAAATGAAGCGTTGTTCGAATTCAGAAGTTCCAGAATTTCAGTGCCATGGGGACATGAAGGTGACAGCATGGCCAGTGTGATGGTTAAAGTTAATTGTCGAGTTAACAGAATCTAGAATCACCTCTGGCTGTGGCTGTCAGGAGTAATCATGAGTTCGTTGATTTGAGTTGGAAGATCTGCCCACTGTGGGTGGCACGATCCCCTTGACTAAGATCCTAACCCTGTATATAGATGTGTAAATATTTTATAAACGTATATGAATAGAGATAGTGACTGAACAGTAGCATGTATTTATCACTCTTTAATTATAGATGCAATGTGACCTGCTGCCCAAAGTTTCTGCTATCTCTACTTCCCTATGGCAATGGACTATGCATTTGAACTGTGAGCCAGAATTACTGCTTAAGTTGTTTCTGACAGGGTAATTTATCACAGCAAAAGGAAAAGGAACTAAGACAACCAGTTTATTACTCTTTCAGGCACCATGTGTGTGTGAGTGAGGCTATGTCCAATCTAAATTTTAAGAAAAAAAGCTTTCTAACCAATGAGCATGTGAAGTCAGAGATCAAATGTGTTCTGTTACTGTGTGCCATGCATACTCTCTTCCTAGTCCCAGGGACAAAACAGAACCAAATCTCTGGTATATAAGTCCCTGTTCAAATTGTTACATGGGATTAAGATGAGGCAAGATGCTGTTTTGAAAAACATGTCCACTAACCAATGGGGAGGCAAATATGTACAATCCATTCCCATGATGCTTTAGTTCTGAAAGGGACTTGTGCAGTAGGATGACATTTGGAAAAGCCTGGAAATGCATTTGTCACAACCAGAGAGTGTTGCCTATGACCATACAGTGGATCCAAGAGCACAGGACCACTCCCACAACAGAGAAGCGTCTGACCCTAAATTCCAGAGATTGAACATTCCCTCCCCAGAGGACAGAACAAAAGCAATGCCCTAGCAAAAGCAAGTGCAGGGGAAGTCCTTTGATGGTCCTGGTTGCAGTCCCAGCATCCTTTAGCCTTCAGGTCTCCTCTCCATCCCTGTATCATCCCCGGAGGCTTCCTACTCTCACATTGCAACAATGCCTCAAGCTCTGCTGGTATCCAGAGCTAGCTTCTCCTTACTCCCTCGGACAAGCCGTTAACCTCACTCAACTCCATTCTCCTTGCCACCCTCTTCCGTGAGTGACAGAGACTCAAGAAGGAAAACGGAAGTATTTTTATGTCAACCCTGAGTGACAGCCTGACAGACTCCCACCTGCTTCATGGCACTGACGCAACAAAATGAGAGAATGCATATAAGGTGCTTTGCTTGGTGGCAGCACCTGGCAGGCGCCTGTCACGTGTCAGCTGCTATGATGTACTGCGCAATATCCCCTGCCACCCAGGGACTTACCGCCCCTGCCTGGTCCTTTACATTCACCGAAGTTTTGCTTCCGCTCTCTCCTACACCCACTGGCAGGCAGTGACTCATGCCACTACTGTTTCTTCAGAGCCAGCATCCTCCACAGTCTTCCTCTCTCGGTGGAAGGAGCCAACAGAGACACCCCTCCGTCGAAGGGGGAAAGGCCAGCTTCCTGAAGGAGCGCTTTGTACAGCATTGCTTTGGTCTAAATGCTTTTTGCACAGTCAGTCATCTCCATGCCATTCAGTCAATGCATCTCAGTTCCCTGAGGTCTCCCATTCCCTGTAAACCAGCCTTTTGTCTGCAAGCCCAAGGAAAAAGTCCACCCGAGCCTACTAAACTGGAGCTTCCAGTGTCACTGAGGTTCACTGTCATCCCCTTCACATATGACTGGCTATGTAAGAACATGCAAGGCCTTGAAAGATCTTTGAACTCCTTACAGCGTGTGTGTGTGTGTGTGTGTGTGTGTGTGTGTGTGGTCAGAGGTCATTGCCTTGTATGTCTTCTTCTCTGGCTTCCCTCCCTTATTTTTGGGGCTCATGAATTTGAATACCCTGTCTGGCCAGTGAGCCCAAAGGACCGTCCTGTCTCCTCTCCTGCAGCAACCATTATTGGCAATTTCACTGGGTTCAGGGGATTAAACACGGATGGGTCTTCGCGCATGCATGGTTGGTTCTTCACCAACTGAGCCATCTCCTTGGCCCTGGACTTCTTGCAGTTTTTAACCTTTGCACAAATCTTTTTTTTGATGATTCCAGGTGAAAACCCTCAGGCATAGTTAGGAAAGACTCAGTTGTCCATCTGTGAGCACATAAAACCCACATGATCTGGCAACAAGGTGGTCACATCCTTAATAAGGAACTAGATCCCCTCAGGCAAAAATGCTTCATCTCTTCCATGACTTGAGGAGTTTGTTTTTTTTCCTAAAACATCCAAAACAAGAATAAACTGTAAATATAGTCTCTGAGTTCCCCATTGTCTTTTGGAACTTCACAAATGTCGGATGCTCAGATTATCTTAACCTCCCATTCCCTAGGTAGAACGATATTTTCTTAGGTTATCTCTGTCCTTCCATTTGGCTGAGAGATAGATCTCTGTCCCAACTTCAGGTCCCAGGTGAGAAATCCCTTTCACTCCCTGGCTGTCTCAGGTTTTCATCCTCGGCCCATTCCCAGACAAAGTGCTTCCTCTTCTGTGCTCATCACATCCCCAATGTCTCCCTTGTGCAACAAGCTCGGGGAGTGGCTTACTGTGTTACGTCAGGGTGTGTCCCTATCATGCATGTTTTAACCCCCACCACTGCAGTAGCAACAGTCAAAGATTGTACTGTCTATATTGGAGTTCAGGTCTTTCTGAGAAATTTCCAGAGAGGAAGCTTTTTGTATCTCTTTGTATTATTCTTCTGTCCCCTGGCCTCACACACAATGGAATTAGCATTCATTGGATGTTACTTCAGTTCTTCTCAACCACTCAAATCCATTGCTAATTAAGCAAACATAATAGCCCAAGTGTGACAGAGCGCACCTGGATCACACCTTTAATCCCAGCACTCGGGAGGCAGAGGCAGGTGGATCTCTGTGAATTTTGAGGTCAGCCTGATCTACAAGAGCTAGTTCCAGGACAGGCAGTGTTGTTTGTTGTTGCA
>JAQHUG010000082.1:2509226-2526926 GCA_028555095.1 Dicrostonyx torquatus
GTTCTAGAGGAGCCCTCAACTGAGACTCCCTTCTCAAGTTATACTAAGGAGTTGACAATTACAGCTAAGTGAGACAGACAGAGTTGATAAACTCCGTTACTGAAATCAATTTCATTAGCTGCTTTTTCAAAAATTTCTTCCTGTGCCTAGTCAGAAATCCTTTTTGCCATACCTGTAACTTGCTTCGTGTTTTTATAACTGTGTTATTCTGTTGGCTCACAATATAAAAGTTAGTGTAGATGTTACAAGCCCAGGGGTGGCGTTGCTGTTACTGGCCAGCCCAACTTGCTAGGACCCCACAGACTTGGCCAGATTGTGAAGGTCAAGTGTATGAGACATAGAACAACAAATAGCAAGCACCCAGAAGAGCTCACTCACAGCTGAGCTGTCCGCTGAGTTAGTGCTAGGACTTGGAAATTCCAGGAGGTGATCTGGAGCATGCAGGGGTGGAGCGAGCAGACAGCCAGCCGAGCTTCAGGCATATCTTCAGTTGTGGAGTAAAGGGTGCAAGAACTGAGGGCAGTATTTTGGTCACTAGGATAAGAGACATTGCTCCTGGGGCAGCCAGTCAAGAGCAGAACAGTACACTTGGCAAGACTGCTGGAACTTTGAAGTGTTCTACTAATCCCATTCAGGAGAAGACAAGAAGATAACTTGAACGTGCCTTCCTTAAACCAATGTCTGAATATTATAATCTGGCCCTTTAAGCATTTTTCACATTCCTCACTGAGATATCTTACACTCTTTTTTCAGTTTGTAAAATAATTAAGATGTTTTAAAGTGAATTTTAGGTGTGTGCATGTGTGTGTGTATGTACACAAGGGTGCCTGCATGGCATACAGTGTGAGCACAAGTGTCCATGGAGGCCAGAAGAAGGCACTGAATCCCCTAGAGGTGGAGTCACAGGAAGCTGTGAGTTAACCAATACCTGATATGGGCGTTAGCAACCAAACTCTGGTCTTCTGCAAACGCAGCGTGTGTTCTTAACCACCGAGCCATCTCTCCAGGCCCAATTTTGCAAAAACGGTGGCTTCCTAACTACTACTAAATCTCTGGAATCCGGCACCTATTTTATGGTGGCAGTATGTGGCAGTTAATACCATGTTCAGGAAAGAGCAGGTCCTGTTGTCACAGGTGATCTGTGGCTCCTTGATTAGACAATGCAAGCCTACAAGACCCTTCTCTTCAATGCCATGTTGGTTTCGAACAAAAAAGGGCATTAGGAAAGTCTTAAATGTGAAGGAGACAAATCTTCCCAGGTGCTCTCAAACAGCTGGAGAACATCACCTGTTAGGGGACCTTTTATAAGCTGATACATTGGCGGTAAAGTCTGAGCACCAGGCAGAAATGTCAGCGGAGGGCAATCTTGGGGTGTGGCCAGCACAGCCCTGTAACAGGTTTTTCCCGGACCCTTAGAAGGAGAAGCTGGCACTTACTTCTCCTGCATGGTTTGATTGACAGCCAGAGGTGGACCTCTCAGATGCTTCCTCCTGTGTTTCTCATCTGTGCAAAGCTGGGGCACACATTCCCTCAAGAAGCTCAGCGTTGGATGAAATAACACCATGCGTGCAAAATGCTACACACTGTGCCTGATGAAGAATTGATCAAATGTGGTAGTCTCCTTCCTTCTAAGCCTCTGCCAGTGGGGCTCCTACCCAGCTCCAGGAGCAACCGTAACAGGGCACGGAACATCTAACAGCGTGACTGGGGTGGGGGTAATTACATGGCCTCTTGAGATTACTTCTGGTCCTTTATCCATTTTCCATAGACAGGACTTCAAGGCGATGTTTCATTTCTGAGAGAAATTTCCAGAAATGTGCAGATTAAAGGCAACCCTGCAGGGGACATTCCCCACCCCCTCCAGCATCGTGATCCACTTGAACTTGTGAGAAAATGGCTCTTTGAATTTGCCTGGACTCCAACTTAGTACAGAAGGAGCTTAAAGTATACCTGTGTCCTGTCATCCTGGCTGGTCCAGATGCCAAGGCAGGAGGATTACAAGCTTATCGCCTGCTTGGACTTCAGACTGAGCTCCAGACCACCCTGGGAAACTTAGTAAAATCCTGTCTCAAAATAAAACGTAAGAGGAAGGTTGGAGTGTAGCTCAGTGGTCGAATACTTGCCTAGAATTCACCATGGAGAGACTAGGGACCTGGCTCAGTGTTAGGACAGTTGCCTAGAATCTGCCGGTGTGTTAGTTGCTATGCCCAAATCCGTGAAGTCCCTCAAAGCCAACAAGGAAACCGAATCCCATATGTAAAAGCAGAGCCTTTATTTTAATCAATGAACACCTATGGGGAAATGTGTGTAGATTCTGTGCAGATACATACCACACTACTTTATATAAGAGCAACCACACACGTTGCAATCCATCCAGAGCTAAGAATCAACCTGCCACAGATGCCAGGGAGCAACCGTGCTACCTGTTGCTATGACCAAGTGTGAAAATCCTTCAGAAGTCAACCACGTAAATGGAAGGAATCAACCGGTTTGTTTAGCGGGCTCAAAAAAAATCAGCAATCACGTGACACTATCAGTCTCCAAAACAGAGACTGTTTCTCACCACAAAGTGACCCAAAACCTAACAAAGTGCATTTGAAAGATGCATTATATATTTATATTAAATGTTGATTTAGCAGCACGTAACATTATTGTGGATGGTAGAGTTAAAAGGCCTTCCTCTCCTCCACTTAGCTTCCACGGTACACCTGCAAGCCTTCCTAGGCATTTTAGAATAGCTACACTTTAATAGAGATGTAAATAAACATTCGCCTGTCGGTTTTCTCATTTAGCGAGATTACATAAGCGTTTGATCCTGCTGTGTCTCCTTTATAATTAGTGACATATATCTTTCTTTTCCTTAACAGCTAGGCAACGTTCCCATTTGGTAGATGAATGTGGGAGCCGTTGTTTATTTACCCATCCCTTTACTGTGACATATAAGCCGTTACAGGCTTTTGCCACTAAAAGCAATGAAGTCATTATCTTTTATGTTTTTCTCCCATAAATTGAATTGCGTCTCTGAAGTCCCAGAAAAGCAATTTGAACACAAACATTTTAATGGTTCTGTGAGTTTGGATCCAAATGAATAGAAGCCTTTGATTTTCAAATAAGCAAAGAGTTCTCCATCAGCCACAGGCCGAATTCTTCACACACAGTTAACTATGTCTGACTTTTTCTTCTTCTTTTTTTTAATGTCATAGCATCTAGCCTTGAAGCAACATTTACTGAACATTTGTGGGCCGAAGGAACAAAAATATTTTAAATTCTGAGACTTTACGAAAAATATTTAGACTCAATCTATTATAAAGTTTTATAAATTGACTTTTGGGGGGCAAAAGAGGTTGCATTTTCGTTTAGATTTCACAAAAATGTGGAAGGCAGGCGTCTGTGGCTCAGTGTCTTCCCCACAGCGCCCCCTGCAGTTCACTTTCTACACAGTCGTGGAAGGGAAAGCTCAGAATAAACAGGGAGGTGTAGTACAGCCAAGTTTCATCCCGGCAGCTAGAAATCATGGGAATTTCGAAAATGCGGCTTAGCCCTGCTAGCTGGTTTATTTGGCGAAAGTATGAACCCGGGTTATGTAACACCTAAGTAAGCGGGTCACGTGACCCTCACACCTGCTTAACATCCAGTCTGAGCACTCTGACTTTTAGTATATATATTCTCATTGTGAAAACGGTAATCCTCACTCTTCAGACCCACAAGACGTACAGGAGAGGGTCAGAGTGTATGATTGACGAAAGGCAAAGAAATATATTTGCGCCACATAAAGTTACCGTCTGAACCACTATTTGAGCTGCAGCGGCCTCTGGTGGAAGGCCGGCAGATTGACTTTTCCAGGCTCCTTTTCCAGGAGTCACGTCTGACTAATCAGCACTTATGTCTCACTTTGTGTTTCAGGTCAAGGAGGCCATGCAGCGCATCCATGACCGAGGGAACATCGGGAAGCTAATCCTGGATGTGGAAAAGACCCCGACTCCGCTGGTAAGTGGAATGCAGAGGAACCCACCCGGCTCAACCCCAAAGGCAAATGGATCATCAGGTGTAGACAGTTGATGAAGGAAATATGGGCAGTGTCCAGACTCTCAAAAAGCAGGGGTGATCAGATGATTCCAGAATGAGGGATTGGCCACGAGGTTGAGATGAAAGTGGAGAAGGACAGGAAAATTGCTGGAATGGCTAGAAAGGGGCCTTTTACAGTTGCGATCTCTAGGCTGCTACCAATGGGAAGACTTCCTAGTTCATTCTAAACAATGCACTGCATGTACCCAACAGAATGGTGCTGGCCACCTCCGGATGCTTGTGGTGCTTCTGTTCAATTCACGCCCGTTTATTAGGATAAAACCCCAATTTCCAGGCAATCCACAAGACAGCACATCAGAGTCACCTGTTCCAAAACTGGCTGCTTTGGGGGAGGGGTGGCGTATGGTGTAGCCCTCAATACACAGATGCTCTGACTGCATGCCTTCAGAGCCTGGTGCTCAGTCCATTTGCAACCTCGGAAAGTTGCTTTGCACTCCAGCTTTGGTCCCGTTTATGAGCTAGAGATTGACAGGTTCTTCTAGGTCGGCTAGAAAGGCCTTCACTGAGCATGGCTGGCCATACCAAGTTGTAGGTAAGCTAAACAAAGAAAGCATGGAGGGGTCCTCAGAGGCACTTTTCTCCTACGTGAATGAACACTCGAAAGAGGTTCACCCCACAGTGCTTTGTCCGATGCTCAGGGATGCTGAGGGAGCAGGTACTTTTTTTATTTAAATATTTATTTATTTATATTTTATGTACATTGGTGTTTTACAATGAGTGTTGGGTCCTAGGATTACAGACAGTTGTGAGCTGCCATGTGGGTGCTGGGAATTGAACCCAGGTCCTCTGGAAGAACAGTCAGTACTCTTAACCACTGAGCCATCTCTCCAGCCCGGGAGCAGGTACTTAACCTCCGTCGTGACCTCTGTTGCATTGCAGATGGCCAATGACAGTACAGAGACCAGCGAGGCAGGAGAGGAGGAAGAGGACCATGAAGGTGACAACGAGAACAAGGAAAGGATGCCCTTCATCCAGTAAGACCTCATGTCCGAGACCGTAGAGGATGGCTGGCAAGCAAAGGGCCGCCATGAGAACTCTCCTGTGCCCCAGTGAACAAACGCTGTAGTCCAGTGTGTGTCGTGTTTGTCTGCAGTCAGCCAAGCTAAGAAGCTGTTGATCACCGTTGTGTTTGGAATTCAGTGCCAATCCCATCCCATGCAGTATTGTGTCCCTCCTTGGTCTGTGTATCACGCTCTCCCCTCTCCCTCGTATCAAACCCATCCTTCTTCGGGTTCTTCTTCACAGGTCTAGAATAGCCTTGCAAATTAACACAAGACCATGGGGCCTGATGTCTGAAACCAGACACGGGCAAGGCCACGTTTGATTGAAAGGCGTTGTCACAGCGCCCTGTCCAGATCCCATTATTCTTCAGGCCAATGACACTCTTTGCCTGCCAGCGATCAGCTATGCCTCCAACTATGGCACTTGTCAGTTTGGCTAGTGGCAAGAGAGTAGGCCAGGAGCAGTGTCCATGGTCTTAAAAATGCAGACTTCTCCAAGCAGTACTTTGTCACTCTCCAAGAGGCCATGTCCCTGAATTGGCCTCTGCACCTTAAGGTTTGAGCCTCCCTTTAGCCCTATTCCCTGGTTCTTATTCATAAACCCAGGGAGACGAGGCATGGTTTCTTTCTAGAATAGAGATGGGTCAACAGCATCTATCTGAGGACCAGTTACAGAGACCTCTCCTCTGAAACTATGTCTCATGAGCAGAGTCTTCTCTGTGGTCACACACAGTTCAGTTAAATCCTAAGAACACTCATCAGGGATAGGCTTGACTCAGACGTCATTAAACTCACCTAGGTTCTCAGCCTTAACCTTCAGAATCACCATGGTTGTGTCTAAGTTCCTGCCCCAGAAACACCTTTCCCAAGAAAGGGCTCCCTTGAAGACCACATTCGGGGTTGAAGAATCAATTGGCTTCTTTTGCCTTCTCAGAGTGTGTTTGTTCTACTGTGCAACGAGCACTAGGGATACAGATGGTGGCTACCTAGCATCTGATGCCGAGTGTGTGGCCCTCTCTCCAATACACAGAACCATGGTGCTGACTTGCAGGCTCCTTAGAAATCAGGAGCCAGACTGCTTGATCACAATACCCTGTTCAGTTTTCCAGCCTGAAAGAAACACCCTTGTCCTTTTTGATGGACTTTGAAGTGACAACAGTTACCTTAAAGGAAAAGGAGGTTCCCTCCCTCCACAGTGGGGCTCCTAATTGCTTCCTTCTAACCCTTCTGCCCTAAGGATTCACATGTCACTCACAAACCAACTAGTTATAAAAGGCACCCATGCAATTAGCACCCTGAATTTATTTTGACTTCTGGAAGACCTAATGGGCTCCCCCATGACCTTGAGTTGGTGTTTCATGTTCTTGTTCCAAGTTTCATGTTCTTGAAGACTTTAAGAGAGTTACTGTGTTGCCCACCTTCCCCACTAATAAGCTTTAGGATGAACCCCACTCTTTCCCGTGGGTTGGGTCTGAACATTTCAACAATCCCCCTGCTGATTTGCAAAGTCTCTGTAACCAGTCTCATGTCATTCATTGTGATCCTTTTTCTCCATCCTGAACCTGTGGTGATAAATGACCTCTTCCCACCAAATATTTACCCGAATGGAGTCTTTCCTCACTGTGACTGTGCAAGTCACATGTGAAGATGAGAACAGGTACCACTAGCCAATAGGGCAAGAGATGAGAATATTGAGAGAGTACCAACCTCAGACTTTTATTTTCTAGCCCCTGGGAGTGACTAGCACTCTAGTGTTTGGCTATCCAGAAAGATGATGATCCTTGGATAATCAGTCATATTTCCACCATCACCGGGCTCAGGGGTGGGTAGATTGAGAACTACTCTCAAAGTGCTATTACCAGCATGTAGAAATAGCCTTTTCTGGTCACTAGCCATAGGAGGCTTCTCCTCTGGGGAACATGGAACCTGGCCCACATTCAGAATCCAGATGGTCTTGTCATGTACAGCAGAGAAGCATAGAAAGTCATCTCTCCCCAATCATTGGTGACACATGAAAAACTTCTCCACTACTGAGAACGTAGACCCTGAAAACTTGAGTGTGACCAGCATCACCCTGAAGAACAAGAGGGTGGGTGAGGGACAGCTAGAATCAGTCGGTCATCCTGTGGACTCTTGTGTTAAGCACCTTCCTTCCCTTCTCGTGATTGTTTCCTGGAGGAAGTGTAAAGAGTGTCTCTGTTTGCCTTAAGGGAGCTGCAAGGCTTCTGGGAAGGTTGAGCTTTATCGGAATGAGCCGAACATTGTCTAATGTGTCTGTGGCTTCAGAGCTTTCGTTATATTGTTATATTGTGCCTATAAAGCAAATTATGTTTACATAAAAATATAAATAAAATATTCAGCATAGCATTAACTTCTTCTGGCATTCTTTTTTTTTTGGGGGGGGGGGTTGAGACAGGGTTTCTCTGTAGCTTTGGAGCCTATCCTGAAACTAGCTCTTGTAGACCAGGCTGGTCTCAAACTCACAAAGATCCGCCTGCCTCTGCCTCCCGAGTGCTGGGATTAAAGGCGTGTGCCACCACCGCCTGGCCTCTTCTGGCATTCTTTACTCCACACAAATATTTGGATGAGCAACCTCTCTGTGAGAACATAAGGAGCAGGTAACTGGGGGTGGGGCTGAACACCTGAAAGGGAAAGAAACTGAAATGAGACAAGCATTTTTAAAAGACATCTAGCCCAGGCATGGTGGTGCACATCTGCAATCCTAGCACTTGAGTGGTAGAGGCGGAAGTGTCAGGAATTCAGGGCCATCCTCTGCTAAATATTGAGTTTGGAGCCAGCCTTGACTACAAAAGATCCCCATCTCAAGAAAACAAACAGAATCTAAAAGTCAACAAACTAATGGAAAAACTCATATCCTGATTACCTGAGGGGAGTGACACCAGCCTGTAATCCCAGCACTTCAAGAATGCAGAGAGTGGAAAAATGATGATTTTTGAGACTAGCCTGGGCTATATAGAGAGCCCCTGTCCCAAAAATAATTTTAATTGCATGCAGATGATACCAAACATCATAGAAAGTAACAATGCAAGCATTTCTAAGACACCTCCTGAATGCACCTGAAAGAACAGGGAAGGCATTGTGCTAAACCATGGACTCTCCCAACAGTGCTGAGTAGTGCCTGGTCCTGACCCCATGCATGGGCAGAAAGACCAAAGCCCACGGAGCCTCAATGTCATCTGAGGTCACATGGCTAGTAAATGACAGAGCCAGCACTCACCAAGTTCCAGCCGGGCTTTCACTACGGGAGCACCGATTGCACCATCTCACACTTTAAACATTGCCACTGCTGGAATGCAACCAGGCCTGCAACTTTAGATCAGATGCCAAAGCCTGAATCAGGCCACACCTCCCTGCAGGTTTTCTCTGGAGCAGAAAATTTAGAAGCAGCCTGTGCTGTGACTTGACAGCTCTAGTTTATGGTACCTAGCACCTCCGTGTTATTTACCATGCAGGCTATGCTCAACTAAATCACAGGATGTGAAATTTCCCATTAGCTCTATTAATAAAAGGTTTGATAAAACACCAAACCTTTCCTTTGTTCTGAGGATTGGCCCAAGACTCCTCGGAGGGATTTATTTGGTCCTGAGGCTGATCTCTGAAGAACCTCCTCTACACCCTCTACCCACCTACCCACCATCCTTCCCATAGCAGCTCTCTCTCTCTTTCTTCTTTTCCAAAGCGTTGGAGGAAGTCCTTTCAAGGCCTCATCATGCCCACATCAGTCTCCAGGTATTGAGATACTGTTTCTATCCAATGTTCTCCCTCCCGCCATGAGTCCCTATGATGCCCTTGAGGCCCTTTCATGCTAACAAACCCACAGAAGGGAACGGAGTGTCAGCATCCTTTGCAGACCCTCACTGCTACATTCCCTTTACAGCAGTGATTACATGATGCGTCTCTAATCGCTGTCCCTCATTGGCTAGAACGCCTTCAGGGATTCTGTTTCCCTTTGATTGCAAAGCTGTGCTTGTAAACTTGTTTTGCTTTTGTAGCAACTAATGGGTGTGTCAAGAAGCTCTCTGTTTCCCTCCTGGCCTTCCATCCAAGTGGCCTATAAAAACCTGATTTTAGAGTTGGTACATCTCAACAATGTCCGTTTTCACAATCTAAAATTCTCAAGGTTATCAAGAAAAAAACACCTTTGCAAGGGCCAGGATCTCAGGAAAGAGGAGTTCACTCCTGGAGGCTGCTCAGTGTTTCACCATGCTTTTCAGTGGGGAACCAAAACACCAGAGACCTTGCCCTAAGCCCCCATCCATGGACCACATGGATAAATCTCAATGTACATAGTAACAAGGATGGTGAGACTATCACGACATTTCTGGCAGTCTTATTTGGTCTCGTTGAGGCAGGGTCTCGAGTAGCCGTGCTAGCTTCAATCTTACTTTGTACTGAAGGATGACCTTGAACTTTTGATCCTACTATGTCCACCTTCTGATTGCTGAGGTTACAATAATGTGCCACCACACCCAGTTCCTGGGCCACAGACCCAGGGCCTTCCGCATTCTAGACAAGTACTCTCAAACTGAGCTACATCCTCAGCACTGCCAAAGAAGTCTTAGGCAGTCACAATACTGAGACTTCCTCAGTTATCCTTCCTTATTTAATGCTTCTGTTCTGTATATAGACCTTATTGCTGCCCTCAAAGGGTACTGTATGTACCCAGCCACATCTAAGCACAGTCCAGAAACAACACCAGGAATTGAGACTTAAAGTGAGTAAGCTCTTAGTAAACACAGTCTTCCTTTCTCTATTTCTGCACAGGCCGATGCTAAGAAGAATTAGATACCTGGGAAATACACAAAAGACTCTTTCTTCTGCCTTACTAAAACAGAGAATTTATAGATCCCAGTATTTGCTTCCTAATTTGTTTATAGGAGAAAAAAATAGGTGCTTTGGCATTCTCTGTCATGAACCGATTGAGCCAAACTCTGACTACAAAGATAGTAGGTAGGGAGCATGTCCTTGGGGATCCAAATTTCCAAACAAAGGAGCAACTCATACAGGAGTGACTAAAAACAACCACAGCACAGATGTGTGCCCCAACTCCGGTGCAATGGACAAGAGCAAAGGCCTTAGAATCTCTCCAACAGGGGGGTTGGGAAAACTAATTTAGTGTTTGAATTTTCTCCGGAAATGGAGATGTACAATGTCAAGGTCTGGATATGAATTCCCACCCCATCCCCTCCTCCAAAAGACATGGTTATGGATGCAAGCAGTATGCAGAGGTCAGGGAGATTGAATGAAAATGGCCCCATAGGCTCATAGGGACTGGCACTATGAAAAGGTGTGACCTCATTTGAATAGGTGTGGCATTGTTGGTCATAGTGTCTCTTCACAGCAATAGTAACCCTAACAAAGACACCATCCTTGCCCACTAGTGCCATGATTCTAAGGCATATTATACATAGCATCTCAAGGGTCACCATGGAGGGATCAAATTGCCCTCAATAATGACTTCCTCTTTAATAGTCCTTGAGGCTCTTACTTCCTCATCTTATTCTCCTCCTCCCCTATTTCTGTTGTGGAATATTAGTTTAAGATGTGTTACATTCACTTATGCTGTGGAATATTTGTTTGATATTTGATGAAAAATGTGTTGTGTTCTTTTATGTTGCATTTGTTTAACTCTGTAAAGTTGTGTTACTTTGCCTGTCTAAAACACCTGATAGGTCCAATAGGTGGAACTGGTGGGCAGAGAGAATAAATAGGAGAAGTTGAGAGAAGAGAGCAAATAGTAAGAAAAAAAAGAAAGAGAGGAAGACCTCCAGGAGCCAGCCACATAGCCACACAGCCACACAGTCAGCCATGAAGTAAGAAGGAAAGAAAGATATATATAAAATAAAGAAAGACAAAAAGTCAACAAGCAAAATACAATTAAAGAGAAACAAAATAATCTAGGTTAGAAAAGCTGGCTAGAAATAAGCCAAGCTAAGGCTGGGCATTCATGAGTAAAAACAAGTCTCCACTTGGGAGCTGGGTGGCAGGCCTCCAAAGGAGAAAAAAAAAAAACCCAACTACCTGTTTCTACTTCTTGATATCTTCTTCCATATAAACCACACTCACCCAAGTCTTCCATTGTGTCCATCCTTCACTGTGTGCCAGGCAGTGACTTGTTCTCCCACGACAGCCCCTGCCAAATCCCACACAGACATCCTCTTGCAGTACTAGAGTTCACCTAGAACTGTACAGTTTTTGACACACTGACAGCTCCCATTTGAAGTTTCTACATTGTTTTTGTCTTTGTTCTTCTCTGCCAGTAAGCTTATTCCAGCACCACAGGATACAAGCACACAAGGGCTGTACATAGAGGAAAAGCATGCAAAGATCAGTCTCAACGGAGACAACGAGTGTAACAAGAGGGCCAGCTTATTGGGGTTTCTGTCCTGCCTGGTTCCCACAGCTGGTAAGCCCCAAAGAAAATCATGCAGAGAGTCTACATTAGGTTATAAACTGATTGGCCCATTAGCTCAGGCTTCGTATTAGCTCTTATAACATATACTAACCCATTATCCTTATTTATGTTAACCACATGGCTTAGTACCTTTTTCAGTGGGGCAGATCACATCCTGCTTCTTCTGTGATCTGGGCAGGACTGGGGAAAGAGCTTCCTTCTTCCCAGAATTCTCCTGTTCTCATTGCCCTACCTCTACTTCCTGTCTGTGTTTTCCCCGCCTATACTTCCTTCCTAACTATCAGCCAATCAGCATTTATTTAAAATATAATTGACAGAATACAGACAATTCTCCCGCACCAAACGAGCCTGACGATAAATGGCCCACCCAGCACTCTTGTCCTGTGGGCCATGGTTAAGAGGCATGGACAGTCCCCCACTCCCCTGCTCCTAATTCCTAAGACCTCCTTCTACTTAAACCACTTTGGCTCAAGTCCTTGTCTTTAAGCCACCTTTGTGAGAAATCAAAATATAAAAAGCAAATTAGATGTTAATTTTCTAACTTCTCCTAACGGTTTTGTAAAGTAAATGAGGCTGTCCCCATTTTACAGTGATAAAGTACAAACCAGAGATATCAAATGAAACACCCACAACAGCACAGTCAGCAAGTGAGCTTCCAGAAGTTGCCCTCTAGAGGTCACACTACGCTCTCCCAAGTGCCCAGGTCTTTGAAAACCACGCGCAACCACTTCACCCTCTGGAAACATTTGCTTAAAATCTAAACTGGTGTCATAGTTAATACAACACCTGGTGCCAGTCCCTCGCTCTGTTTTCCAAAAGCCTTCCTGGGAAGGGAGAAGGGATTACTGCTGTTTTTCCAACTCTGGAGAAATCTAATGAAGGCCAAGGGAAAGAGCCAAGCACCCCTGATGACTTAAAGGACTGTGTTGTGATACAGAAAATCAAACCAACGCAAAGAACCCTTTGGTGAACAAGCCTAAATGCCCAGTTACTGAGCCCAAGTCGATGCGGCTGAGCTGCACGGTGATTGCTTGACATCTATAAAGCTATGGGTTCAATTCCCACAATCACCAAAAAGCCAAGAACAAACAAAAACCTCTCTTTGTTTGGGGACAAAAGTATTGGCTCTTAGTCATGTTGCTGTGGCAAACAAAAGCAACCAAAGGAAGGAAGGAAGGGTTCATGCTGACTCACGGGTTGAGGGTACAGTAAGTACATCATGTGAGGAAGGTGTGATGACAGGAACATTGGGCAATTGGTCACATCGTGTCTGGTCAGGAAAAAGAGAGAGATGGATGCTCTTATACAGTCTGGAACCCCTGTCCCTGGGGTGGAAGACGCACATTCAGTCTGGTCTTCCCTTCTCAAGTTTCTCTGGAAACATCCTCACAGACACCCCTCCTACCCAGAGCTTTGGCTCCTAGGTGACTCTAAATCCTGTCAAGTTGACACTCTAGATTAACTATCCCCTATGGATAGCCAACCAACTCCTTGGTATTAACCAATTAGTAAGGCAGGAAAGCAGCACCTCTTCAAATTGACACTTGGAGTGTATAGTTTTCAACTAGATGAATCAAGAGTACTCCAATGCTCCCACCCGGGTTCTAATTCTTGTCACTCCCTGTTAAAGCAAATATTACAAAGGAGATTTCATTCAGCGATGCAAATATTTACTAAGCTTCTGCTGTGTGCATGGCTCTGCTTTACATGTTGTGAAGAATTCAGAGACAAACAGAACCCGGAAAAGAGTTCATTGTCTAGAAGATAGAGGGAGGCAAGAATAAAGATCACTGGAGAAAACTGATGAGGATAAATGAATGGCACCCTGATGTGCAAAATTGGGAGGGACAATGCTAAAGCAAAGGCTAGGAACATCGCTATGAGATGGTATTAAATGGTGGTAAATAGTCTCAGTTTTCTCTTTTTAAATTGTTTTTAATTGTAGGTGTATGTAAGTGCACCTGAGTGTATGTGTGTGTACCATTTGCATGCAGATGCCCAAAGAAGTTAAAAGAAAGCCTCAGATTTTCCGGAGCTATAAGTTACAAGTAGTTGTGAGCACCTGATATCAGTGCTAGAAACCAAACCTGGGTCCAACAGCAAGACTTCTTAACAGCTGAGCCATCTCTCCAACTCCCAAGAACTTAGTTTTTGTTTGTTTGTTTCTTTGTTTTTATAAGAATCAGCTGTGTCTATTGTGGAGCTACTGCCAGAGAAGACTGGTGCAAGACAATTCTATTCTGTCAATTATATTTTAAATAAACGCTGATTGGCTGGTAGCCAGGCAGGAAGTATAGGCTGGAAAACCAGACAGGAAGTAGAGGTGGGGCAATGAGAACAGGAATATTCTGGGAAGAAGGAAGCTCTTTCCGCAGTCCTGTCTAGACACTGAAGAAACAGGACATAACCTGCCCCACTGAAAAAGCTAGCCTACAAACCATAAATCGCAGAGAACTTAGACAACAATACGGACACTAAGAGAGACTTACATAGACCTAATATACATGGGAAAGTATAAAAAGACAAGATCTCCTGAGTAAATTGGGAGCATAGGGATATTGAGGGAGAGTTGAAGGGGGAGAGGGGAGAGGTAGGGAAGGGAGCATGTGGCTAACTTAGATAAGAATAATTGGTTAATATAAGTTATAAGAGCTAATAAGAAGCTTGAGCTAATGGGCCAATCAGTTTTATAACTTATATAGATCTTCTGTGTGATTCTTTGGGACTTAACAACTGTGGGAACCCGGCAGGACAGAAATCCCAATAAACAGACCTCATGTTAACAGAAGACTGCTAGGATATGGGTTTCAGACAATAGAAAGTCTATATTAGCCAGCAGGCAACTATTCAGGATGTCCAGGATCCCAGTGTAGTATAGTCAGAGATTTTCTTCAGGACCGCTGGTCATCTCTGTTCCCAAATAACCACAAAAAGACTTAATATTAACTATAAATGCTCAGCCAGTAGCTTAGGCTTATTACTAACTAGCTCTCACAACTTAAACTAACCCATATTTTTGTCTGTGTTCTACCACATACCTTGGTACCTTATCTCAGTATGGCATGTACATCTCCTGCTTCTTCTGCATCCCACTTTCAAGTCCTGAGACTCCTCCCTTCTTCTTCCCAGTGTTCTCCTACTCTGGCTATCCCACCCAATCTCTTCCTGCCCAGCTATAGGCCAGTCAACTCTTTATTAACCAATGAGAATACTTATGGACAGTGTAAAAGATTGCTCCACATCAGTGTAGTATTGAACCTTTCTCAGGATGAGCTCTTAAGCACAAAAACCATGGTCTGGGTTGATATACTTCAGTTAACAAGAACGGTTAGCCAAAAAAGCAAGCTTGGAATATTTAGAGATTCCCAGGACTATGGACTGTAATGAATTAGGCGTTTGTTTTCATTGGGCAGATGGGTCTCTCTACATGCTGAGCTTTATGGCCTGAATGTTACTTCTATCATGGAGCCAGTTATGCTAAGGTCTGGAGTCCATTATATTACCCACTGGTCTTAGTGAATGAGTCCGATCATGGACTTGCCTAGCTCTAAGGAGGTGTAGTTGGTCCTAAGTACCATTAATTTATTGAACTGATACATAATTGGCCATATAGTTTAAAATGCAGGGGTCTGGCACTAATTCAATAAGAATGAGAATTAAAGGCCCAGCCAGTGCTGATAGCAGAGTATTTAGCCAGGGGGACCAAGAGAACAGAGACTGGTATCAATTATATATGTTTTGTCTCTTTCTATTTCTGAGGTTTTCCCTAGCAAATAGCAAGATTTTCTGTAATTATTCCTGATCAATTAGAGAAAACAAACAGGTTTCTCCCAAATTCATGCATAGTTTGCTTTATTTCATGTCCCGCGCAAGCGTCTCGCCAGCAAGAATGACGCGACACACAAGGATCCTTCTGCAGTATGCTTTAATGCTCCTTGAGAGGCAGAAGCATAAGCTTCCAGAGCGGAGACCCAGAGGCGGGGGAACCCTTCCCTTAAATAGAGGCTTCTCCTCGCTTAGGATGTGTCAGCCCCTGGTTGGCTGCAACCCATTGCATGAAATGACGCCACGGGAGAGGCAGAGCACACGGAATGGAAAATCCCTTCGCGTCTGCGCAGCAAGCTTGTTTACCGCTTGGGAACACAGGATGTCAGCGCCATCTTGTAATGGCGAATAGTGAGTGTGGATCCTCACAATTTCATATGAGAAATAAGTGTAAGCCCTTTCAATTTTGTAAGACCATATCTGCAAGGGTATCTAACTGTTGTCTTCATTCAGAAACAGAAATGTATAATACCTCTAAGTCCTGATCAACCTGTCGACTTAGCTCAGAAAGCATTTGAAGAAACACATTTAGTCAAACCATTAGCACATGCTCACCAAGCAGTCTCAGGGGCTTGGTAATATTGTATTATCAACCCCGAAGGCAGACTAACAGGTGTCAGAATAAGGGGAAGTGCCTAGGTTTAAGGTTTAGGATATTAGGCCAGTGTCAGTCCCTTGTAATCCTCTAGTGTTGATTTGGGCTGTCCCCAGTCACAGTGAATGTCATCAGTCAATGGGCCGACAGTCTGGTTATTTCCTATTGCTATGTATTGGGGGCTGAGGCCCAGTATCTAAGCATAACCAGCAATCCTGCTTGATTTTTGACTGGGAATGATTAACTATCCCCAGGGTTCCTTCATGTGGCATAGAGTCTGATTTTCCAGGTTTTTCCTGGACCAAAATCTTTCTTAAAGAACTTTTCAGGAAGCCTTAACTTCACAATCCTATTTTTTGCAATGGAAACTCCCCTGTTCTTGGCAAATAGGGGCTCCAGCCTTCAGGGCATGCATAGTATTGTAAACTCTGTATTTCTATCTCAAAAGATAAACTCTCAATTCTTTCTTTTCTCCAATACAAGAAGACACTAAAAGATGACACCAACAAGCAAAGCTCAAGATGGAATTGCTGGTCCGATGGCCATATTAACTATTACGTCCCCTGAATCTGTCTTCCTTAGTTCTCGGGTCCAGGCCTCAGGGTGGTGGGGATTGGACCTTAACCCTCTATTCATTCCAAACACAAGTCTCAGGAGGAAGATGAGGAGCAGTGAGTGGAAAGTCCTGGTGCCTGATGAAATCTTAATTTTTATTGGTCTGTAGTCTGGGAGACAGTCCATTTGATAGTAATGTCTGGAAAGAGGCTTCCGTTTTTTGAGTGTGATGGATCCCTGGTGTAATGGACAGCTCTCTTCACAGACACAGAAGTGAAGAGAATCACCACGTTGGGTCCAAGTTGGTTCCGGTGACCCTTTGGCTACCCTCTGGACAGTATCACTGGACTCAAGGAGAAGACGGTGGTGGTGGACTTGGAGGTCTGCTGGGTCTCTTGGACCTGTGTGGAGGACTAAAGGGCCTGGAGTACTTGAAAAAGGAATGGTTAGAGAACTCTGTCAACAACTGGTCTCTGAGCTGGGGAAGCATTGGGGGAAGTCTTCCAAACATAATCTCTTAGCGGGTAAATTCGTCCCTCTATGGAGTGCAATAGGCCCAAAGCAAAGAAAGCCTTATCCACCCTTTGCCGGGTTCTAATGAGAATTTTACCTACCCAGAATTCTGAGCTCTATATGCATATTTATTTATTTACTTGTTTGCTTATTTACTTATTTGTTTTTCAAGACAGGGTTTCTCTGTGTCAGAGCCCTGGCTGTCCTGGAACTTGTTCTGTAATTCAGGATGGCCTCAAACTCATAGAGATCCACCTGCCTCTGCGTCCCAAGTGCTGGGATTAAAGACATGCACCACCAACCCAGCACAATGAGGTTTTCAGTCTATCTAAGTTATGAAGTTTCAAGCTAAGTCTAAAAGCTTTAGCTATTAATTGAGAGGTTTTGGCTGTACAAGCTGAACCACTGTTGAACCCCATTGCTGGGGGAGGCCAAATCAGGGGACCAGTCCCTGGAGGAATTTTTAAGCTACCATTTAAGCAGTTTCAGTGGGAAATGCTTCTACCCACCAGAAAAAAAAAAAAAAACTTGTAAAAACTACCAAGTACTTTTTTATCCTCCCCTGGCAGGCTGGATCTTGGTGAAGTCAGTTTTCCCAGTTTGCCAGGGTGTTGGTCTCTCACCCTGACACCTTCCTGTTTTGGATTTAGTTGAGCACAAACGTGGCATTTGGCTAAGACATCCCACAC
>JAQHUG010000082.1:2569534-2589303 GCA_028555095.1 Dicrostonyx torquatus
ATGCAGAAACGCACTGGCTGTTGTTGAAATTCTTCCATTCTAGATACTGTCCTAAGGGCTTCATGGCTGTTGTCTCATTTAACCCTTGCTCCAGCCCTGTAAAGCAGGACTTCCTAGCCCCATGGATAAGGCACACAGAGGTGATCTGCCCAATGTCACACACTGATAAATGAGTCACAGTAGGACGAGAAGCTTGGCCTGCAGTCCACAAGCGTCCTCAACTGTCTACACACCGAGTCCCTGTTGGTATGAAGAGTCGGCGTTGTGGGTGACAATCCTATATTTACTGCACACATACAGTGCTGAGCTGTCGGGCTTTTCCATCCACGTGATCCTATCAGAGTAATAATGTGCTCTAACAAAGTGGCTGTGGCTGATAGGAAATGGTCAGGAATTGGGTAGATCTCCTCACTCCTCACTAGCATGCAGAAGGAGGAGCCACGTCTTCAGATATTCCAGACGAGTAACACTGCACCGGGTTATCCATGTAACCAAGGGTAGCATCCAGAAGCTAGCTGTCCCTAGGTCTGATATGTTCCATCTTGATCATGTCTACAGATAAGGCCTGTTGTAAAGAGGACCCTAAGAGAGACATACATGAATCTACATAGGGAGGAGGAAAATAACCCAAAATCTCCTGAGTAAATTGGGAGCATGGGGGATCACAGGAAAGAGTAAAAGGGGAGAGGGAAGAAATGAGGGGAGCAGAGAAAAATGTATAGCTCAATAAAAACAATAAAAAAGGCCTGTTGTTTTGGCAAGCCAATCTATTCTCAGTACTCATTTTATTTTTGTATGTTTGCGTGTATGTGGAGTATATATGTGTGGATACACACACATGTCTGGGTTCACACGTGAAAGCCTGAGATTGATATTGGGTGTCTTCTCCAATCACCTTCTGCATTATATATGGAGGTGGGTCCCTAGCTGAATCAGAACCTTGCATTCTCGCTAGGCCAGCCATACAAATCCTTATTCTGATTGACTCTCCTGTGTTGCAATTACAGGTAGGCGACCAAACTCATTTGCTTTTACCTGGGTTCTGGTTATCTAAACTCTCCTCTTCACGCGTGTACTACATAAGATTACCCATACCATCAACCTCCCCCTGCCCTCCCCCTACATACACACTCAGGCTTAAAACTGATAGCCAGCTAAGAACAATTATAGTCTTCCATTATGTTTCTCATTTTAGTTCTAAAACATTTTATTTTTATTATTTTTGTACATGCTAGGGCTAGCACACGCTAGTACAGATACCTGTGGAGATATGGGATCCCCTGGATCTGGAATTGTAGTTGGTTGTGAGCCACCAGATGCGTGTGCTCAGGGCCAAACTCGGGTCCTCTGCAAGAGCAGTAAGCTCTCTTAACTGCCGAGCCGTCTCCGCAGCCCCTCGTTACATTCCTCTACTTCTTAGATAATTCACTGGACAGTGTGCACTCATGTACTCGGGGAAGAGAAAGCATTTGATGCTGGGGATTTGAGAGATAGCTTTAATATTAATGCTTTATATTAATTCTTAGGGATGCGATTACTATTTTCTTTTTATTTATTCTAGGAATACAATTTTGTATGTACGTGTGGTATTGGGGGTTGAGCCCACACACCTTGCACGTGTTAAGCAAGTTCTTTACCATTGAGCTACATCCCAGTATTTGTTCTGTTTGAAATCTTGGATATGTGAACAAGGGCATGTGTGGGGAGGGTGTTGAAAAGACAACTTTTGATGTCAGTTCTTGTCTCCAGCTTATTTGAAACAGTGTCTCATGTTCTTTATTGCCTTATACTCCGGGTTAGCTGGCCCCCTCCCTTCCAGGGATTCTTCTGTTTGCACCTCCCATCTCACTGTGGGAGCGTTGGGATTACAGATGTATGATCCGCAGGATTCTGGACATCTGAACTCAGGCCCTCACGTTTGGGGAGCAAACACTTGACCCCAGCTCTCTCCCCAGCCCTCAGTCCTTATATTCACTTTTAATTTGGGGACAGGTTCTCATTAAATTATCCAAGACTGACTGGCCTTGAGCTCATCTTATAGCCAAGTCATGTCTAAAACATGTGATCCTCTTGCCTCAGCCTCCCAAATAGCTGGAACTATAGGCCTGAACCACCAGGTACCCTTTAGGAATACAATTCTTGATACATTGGCAAAACCTTAATATAAGGCGACTTTATATTCTGTAATGACTTACTTCTGGAATTGCTTAAAGTCTGATCTCTGAACTCCAGCATAACAATGCAGATGCAGGAGGAGCATGTGGACACGTGACTGTTCCGACACACCTGTCTAAATGCACAGTGGTATTGGAAACGGTAACAACTATCTGTAACCAGCACTTGGGAAGTAGAACCAGGAGGATCAGAATATCAAGGTCACTTTTAGCTATACAGCAAGTTTGAGGTAAATTTGGACTCTATGAGACTGCCTCACAACTAAGCTAAACTCAAATTTGTTTTGCTTGTTTGTTTGTTTGTTTGAGAGGGTTTCTTTCTGTAGCTTTTGCTGTCCTGGAACTCACTCTACAAACCAGGTTGGCCTCAAACTCACAGGTCCTCCTGCCTGTGCCTCCTGGGTGCAGGGATTAAAGGTTGAGGCCCCTGTCGACCAGCTTTAGTTTTGAAAGGAAAGATAAATGGGCAGCAAGTGAAAACTGAAGAACTGAGTCTGATCCCGGAGACCTACATGGTAGAAAGAAAGAACTGACTCCTGCAAGTCTGACTTTCACATGTGTTTGTGGCATGCTCCCCATGCACACACACAGACACACAGGCCTGCAAACACAATGCATATCCAGGGACTCCCCTAACGGGGTTCAGGTTTTCTTCCTTGCGGGGAGGGATCCTAGTATCACTTTATTTTCCGTTGCTGAGAGCTGATCCCAGCGTCTCACATCTGCCAGGCAAACACTGTACCACTGAACCACATCACATTTGGCACCTTAGACAATTTTTTTTTAACTCTGAAAACTGAATTGGATTAATTTTCCAGACATTTAGTACACTTCAGAGCTCTAATTATATATTGGGTCTTCACAGAGACCTCACACTTCCCAGATCTTAATATATACAATATATATTAAATGTATTACATATATATAAAAGTTTTTAAAAAGTATCTTTCTTTTACTCAAATATACTCTGAAAAGGCAAATCCATCTGAAAATGCAAACAGAATAAAAATAAACGAATAGGAGCCCAGCATGAGGTGTAAGAACAGGGAGCCTCCTTATGCCATGGCAGGAGGAATATTCCAGTCTTTCGTCAGCAGGCTTCTAGCCAACCTTGAAGCTCCTTTATATAAAGTCAGCCCCAGGCAGCCCAGAGCAAGATGTGGCCTCCCAGTCTCCCTGCTCCCTAGTTGCTCCAACGCTGCTGACCAAGTGGCCAGACCGGCCTGTCCCAGAGCCATGGCCAAGAGTGGACTTGTCATTTGTATCCTGGTGGCCAGCTTACTCCTGGATCAGACCAACAGTTACCCATCCAGAATGAAAGCCAGGAAACACAGCAAACGCCGCGTGAAAGGTAACGGGACTTGACTGCCCAGCAAAAACCCTCGGCTAACTCAGGCAGGGGCGGTGCAGGACAAGGTTCATGCCCTAACTGCGCTAGGAGACCATCATTACACTGTGGATGTGTGGCTTTGCAGGAGATCCGGTGACATTTGGAGTTTGCTATTTAGAGAAAACATGGACTAGATTTTACTAATATTTTATTATTATTGAAAAAAATCTCTTATAATGCAAAAAGTCTCTATTATATGTCCTTTGTCCTATGAGTTTTGCTAATGTGGAACAGTTCTGAGCTAGAGCTCACACGGACCTGAGGACACAGGGCTTTATGAACAAAGGGAAAGCAATACACTCATTGGCGGTGCCCTGTGATCTCCTGGATATAAATATATTCAAATATATTTGTAAACTCACTAAATCCCATTAAATAAGATGACTGGGGCAACTGGGGCTTCCTTTTGTCACTGGTTATCCTGTGGGTTTATTTCCTCATCCCTACCAGCCTTGGGACAGCTGTCGAAACCGTGTAGCTAAATTTTCATATCACAGAGTACTGGATGTCTCTTTAATTTAAGAACCTGTCAACACAAAATCAGAAAGAACTTCAAGATATTTTGACATGGAATTCACTCATCAAGCACAGCTAGATTTGAGGTGGGTTTATGCTAGGTTAAGAGACAAAAGTTTCACAGCTGCAAAGAGCCAAGATGATGAGACTGTGCCTGCCTGAGGTAGAAACCAAAACAAAGGAGAAATGCAGCGGGCCCAGAGACATTTTATCTCCGGCTCTGAGTCATTTTCCTAACAGGGTGTCTCAACATAAATATTGTAGCACTTTTTCCTTACCATTTTCACTTTGTCCAACTCGAAGCCAAGCTGCAATGGGTGGGGCTGACTCACTTGGGAAGTGCAGGCAGGAAGATCAGGATTTCAAAGTCATCTTTGGGTAGGGAGTTCGAAGTTGGGATACAAACAAAAATCCTCCACTAAAGTCTAGATTCCACATGTTCCCGATGGGTGATGACTCCCCTTGTGGGTTTTGTTGTGGTTGCCGCTTGTGGGTTTTTGTTTTGTTTTGTTCTTCTTCTCAAGGGCCATTTCCTAGGGGTGTTTATGAAAGTCTTCTCTGAGGGACATTTTCTTAAGCAGAGATGTTTTCCCATATCAAGTATCTGCCTCTTCCTGCAAACTCATTAAATGAAAGTTTCAGATAATTCTCTTGAGGAGGTGAAGTCTATCACGGCCAGTGAGGATGGAGGAAGAAAGGAGAGAGCAGACACAGTGGCGTGGCATACTGTTTAGCCTCTCCTTTCTCTACTGACGTAGCAACTGTGGGGAGAGGGTAAACACGTATATATGTGAGCTTCTTGCTCTTTCTAGCTCGCTGATCTCTCTCTCCCATCCTCAGGTCACCCTTGGCAGGCATGTTATTTTAATCAGTTGCAGACACATCTTAACTATTCCCCCCATTCAAAGTCTTTGCCTTCAGGCCTAATGAAAGTCAGGTCTACAAGAGGAAAAGCGATTGGCCTAGATTTGTTGGTTACTTCTTTTCCCACCTATTCACTTACTTTGTTTCTTAAATATTTTGAGTGCCTTGAAATAATGTCAACGTTTCTAGGGTCAAATGTGAAAGCCAAAGCCGGAGTGGTGACACATAATTCTAACCCCAGCATTTGGGAGGCTGAGACAGGAAACCAGGAGTTCAAGACTAGGCTCAACTGTAGAGCAGATTTAAGGGTAACCTGGGCTTCATTAAGACCTTGTCTCAAAAACACAAAACCAACAACAACAAAAAAGTAAAATCCACCTTCCCTGCTCCAGTCCTTACCCAGAATTATCTACTGCTAATAACAGTAGCTAAATATCTCCCAGATCAGCATTGCAGGTGTTTGACAGGTTAATAAATTGGCTTCACATGTTCGTCTTGAGTAGCTATAAATGGAAGCATGTTTCACTCATTTTAACAGCTGGATATGTTACTTTATTGTTTGGGGAGACTCTGGCTTCCCAGGTTCTTTCTTGGCAATGTTTATGTAGTTTCTAGTGTTCCGCATGAGACCTTTGTGCACATATGTGCATCCTCGTACTAAGAGACTGTGGCATACCTTCTAGAAGTGGCATTCTCTGTTACTCAGACTCTCGAATTGTCTCTTCAAATGACAGCACCAGTCTATGCTATTCTCACTCAATCGGACAACCCAACACCTTACTGGAAAAGTTTGTTGTGCTTTTCTGTCCTGGATCTGATGCCATACAACCATGACCACAAAAGAACAGGAGACCTTTAAAGAGACTCCCAGCAACAACGGCAGTTAAGCAGCAAATACAAGTGTCCCCCAAGTACTTACTTCACGGGTCTCAACAAATTACGTGTTATACTAATGAATAAAATATACCTTTTAGAGTGAGCTAGCTCCTCAGGGCTTTCCTTCTGTTCATCCACCTGAGCAACGGAGAAGGGAAGCCACCAAGGCACCCAGATGATGGCTGCCATAATGATCTCCCAGGAGCCTAATAGGAACACGTGTGTCTTTGTGCTAATGATGGTGTTTTACAGGTACTTATTTAAATAGAAAGGAGCTGGAAGCTGAGCAGGAAGGAAGGGGGGGGGATGAACTGTGTCTAGGTGACAGCTTGTAAGTTGAAAGCAACACCTCAGAGGCCTTTGCAAACCTGGCCCCAGCCGCTGATGGGTTTGCATCCTTAATGCCCCCTTTATTTATTCCAGCTTGAGTGGTCTCACAGGAAAACAACTTCGGGTAATTATATTCCTCAGTTGAGCTGTTCAGTGCTTAAGAACAGACATACAATGTCAGGTGAGACAGAGGTGGGGAGAAGGGATGGTGACTACCCCAGAAGGCAGTTTCCTGGCCCCAGTGTGAAACCATCTGGCTCGTGAAGCACAAGTTTAAGGCGACAGAGAATTAAGATGCTGGACTTTATGCTCTCCCGAGAAATCAGAGACACAAAACCGATTGTCCTTCGTGTGTGCCTGTATATACATGTGTCAGTATGTGTTCACAAGTGTGCACGTGCATGTGGTATCTCAAATATGTTTAAATGATATCTCAAATATCATTTCTCAGATGTCACCCACCTTAGTTTTTTTGGTTTTGGTTTTGTGTTTTGAGAAGGGCTTTTTCTTAGCCTGGAGTTCTGACAAGTAGGCTAGGCTGACTGGCCAGGGAGCCCCAGGCAACTGCCTGTATCTGCTTCTCAAACTGGGATTATAAGCAAGCCACCACACCTGGCTTCATTGGTTAACCTTGGGTTCTGGAAGGTCAAACTTGACAAGCACTTTCCTGGCTGAGCCACCTTCCCAGCCCACAAAACCAAGTTTCTTTATAGCAGCCCCACAAAGAGACAGCAGGAGATGGTTCATAATCATCTTTACGTGACAGCTCTGCCTAAATCCATGTGCTGGGGACCAAGGAGGTAGAGACAGCTGTTCTGCAGAAACAGATCAGAGTGATGGGAGAGAGCAGGCTGGAAGCCAGAGACACCCACGCTTGAGTTCTGCATCTTATGAACTGGGAAACATTCAGAGAGTGGATTCAGCTTTCTGTTTCTCTGCCCCCTCTTCTGTAAGCTTCTAGATGAAAGTATCTATCTCAGAGACAGCGAAAGAACTGATCTCACAGCCTAATGTGTATGATCTTTTAATATATTCATGTTTAGTATTTGTTATGGCTTGTCACAGTTCTTAGTGGTCACTAAGACAGTCCCCATTCTTCTGGAATTTGGATTTAGCCACAGCTACTCACTTATGTACAAGTGAAATTGTACACAAACAATCATGAAGTTGTACAAAGACAATCATGAAGATTCTTTGGCCCCATCTAAGAACATGCAAGAATAAATAACTAGGGCTATTGATAGAGCCCTTGCCTAGAATACATAAGATATCAGATCCTGAGTTTAATCTCTAATACCACCAAAGGGGCAGGGGAGGTGAAGGATGAAGGGAGAAGAAAGAAGGAAATGAGGTGGATGGAGAACAAGGAATAAGGAGAAATAGTAGGTGGTGATGCTCCCAAGTTCCTTTATCACCCAACCCTGCCAGGAACTACTGCACCTCCATCATACCTTATCAGCTGCATAAGGCTCCAGGGTCAGGGAGGTGAGTCCCAGTAAATCTGAGTCCTGTCCTTACCCATCATGGCCTTTAGCTCACCCTCATCCTCCATTAATATTCAAACAACACAAACCTTTTTACATCCCACAAAGTATATGCCCCAAATACAAGCACCATTCATGTTCAGCATCATGTCAAGCATAGGGAGAATCATGGATAATAAAACCAAGAAAATTAGGTAAGTAAAACCCAGATGGTGCTCTGAAGGAAAACAAACAAGGTTTGGGAAAGATTAGTAGTGAGGATGCTAACTTCCAGGGTTATCAGAAAAGTCTGCACAAAATGCAGAGTTAAGCTTGGTAAGGAGAGATGAGAGCACACACCATCTGCAAAGTTCCTACAAACCTTGTCCCCCAGGTTCTCTTCGTGTGTTGTTTCCAGGGCACATTTGACTTGGCTTCATCAGAACCTCCACTGCCTTAGATTTTGCATTCCAAAACTGTCATTTTGTTTGTTTGTTTATTTGTTTGCTTGCTTTATACATCCTAACTGTGGTTTCCCCTCCCTCCTCTCCTCCCAGTCCCTCCCCTACCCCATCCACTCTTTCTCCCCCATTTTTCTTCAGAAAAGGGCAGTCCTCCCATGGATAGCAGCCAGCCATGGTCTATCAAATTGCAGTGAGACTAGGCTCCTCCTCTCCTATTAAGGCTGGATGAGGCAACCCTGTAGAAGGAAAGGATCCCAGAAGCAGGCAACAGAGTCAGAGATAGCCCCTACCCCCACTGTTAGGAGTCCCACAAGAAGACCAAGCTACCCAACTGTAACATATATGCAGAGTGCCCAGGTCAGTCCTATGCAGGCTCCCTGGTTATCAGCTCAGACTCTGTGAGTCCCTATAAGCCCAGGTTAGTTGCTTCTATGTTTTTTTTTTTTTGTGTGTGTGTGTGTCTGTGTGTGTGGTATCCCTGACCCCTCTGGCTCTGACAATTCTTCCTCCACCTCTTCCACAGGATTCCCAGAGCTCTGCCTAATGTTTGATTGTGGGTCTCTGCATCTGTTTCCATCAGTTGCTGGTTGAAGTCTCTCTGATGACAACTGGGCTAGGCACCTATCTCTGAGTATAGCAAAATATCGTTAGGAATCATTTTATTGACTTTCCCCCCAGTCATGTTTGGTTCTATCTCTAGGTTGTCCAGCCTTTGGGTCCTGGCCACTCAGCCAACATCTGGGGTGGGCTCCTTCTCATGGTATGGGTCTTAGCTGGATCAGTCATTGACTGGCTACTTTCACAATTTATGCACTGTTTTTACCCAGCACATCTTGTAGGCAGGATAAATTGTAGGTTGAAGGTTATGTGGTTGGATTAGGGGTCCCAATCCCTCCACTGGAAGTCTTAGCTGGTTACAGGAGATGGTCGGTTCCTCTGTCTCCCACAACGGTAGGAGTCTTAGCTAAGATCACCCTCACAGATTCCTTTTTAAAAATATATTTCCATTTAATCTAATTAAATGTTTTCCATCCTACCCCCTACCCCACTCAACAATGGTCTCCAGAAAAGGATGGTGACTTGAAGTCTCAAGTTGAAAAGCTGTGGCGGGAAGTCAATGCCCTGAAGGAAATGCAAGCTCTGCAGACAGGTGAGACACTCGGCCACCAGAGTCTGGTCTGGAAGGGGAGCAGGCGAGAATCAGTCATTGCCTAGGTTTAAACTCATCCAGATTGCATGTTGAGTTCTGGGGTTTTGTTTGTTTGTTAAAACAAAACAAAAGACAAAGCAAGATAAAAAGCAAAAAACATCGACAGCCAGACATGTTAGCACATGCCTTTCACCCCAGGACTCAGGAGGCAGAGACAAGCAGATCTCTGAGTTCCAGGACATCCAGGTCTAGAGCTAGGGTGAGAATATAGGAGGCTCTGTGGGGATCACTGGCCAGCTAGTCTAGCTGAATCATAGAGCTCTAGGGACAGTGAAATACCTACTAGAGAAACAAGATGGAGAGCAATTGAGGAAGACACATGACTTTGGCTTCTGGCTTCCACACAGAAATATACACACAAACACACACACACACAGAAACACATGCACAGACACACACACAGGGACACGCACACACACACACAGAAACAGAAACATACATACAAACACACACACAGAAACACACATACACAGAAACACACAGAAACATGCACACAGAAACACATGCATGGACACAGACACAGAGACATGTGTGCGCACACACACACACACACAGGGGCATGCACACATACACATAGAAACACATGCAGAAACACACACAAAAACACATACACAGAAACATACCATAAAAACATATACACAGAAATACACAATACACACAGACACACCCAGAGACACACACAGACACATAGAAACACACATAGGGACACACACACATATACACGCAAACACATACACATACACATACACAAAGATACTTTAAAGGCCAGGTCTTAAATACCTTCTGTTTGTGTGCTTGCTTGAGACGAGGTCTTACTATGTAGACTGCCCTGGAACTAACCATACAGACCAGGCTGGCCTCAACCTAACAAAGAGTGCTGGGATTAAAGGCATGCATCACCATGCCCAGCCCTAATTACCTTCCTCATTGCTGGGGAAACTTAATAAAAGGAATACTAAATGACTAGAGTGAAGAATTGCCTACCAGATGTTCACTGAGGGCCTTCAGGGAGCCCCTGGCTGAAACCGGTCCACATGGCTCCACCCAACAGGAGATGATTATGATATTGGCTAGGGCCCCAGCCTGCTGATAGATTATGTCTGGAGAGAAGCCCTCCTCCATGGCCTGCTAGCTGCACACACTTCTGGCCAGTAGCTGTGCTCTGAAAAGGTGAATGGGTGAGAGCGGAATTCACAGGGCCAGAGCAGCCCTGTCCTAGATGGATACCAGGAACCAAGGTCTCTTATACCAACGTCAAGACTGGAGCTCTGAGGGTCCCTTCAGGACGCCTACCTATTAAAGTTAGCGCCGTCAGGTAAATGCAATCACACCGTCAGGTAAAAGTATCACGAATACTTCTCATCAAGTATTCGTGACTCCCAAGCTAGTGTATGTTACCAAACCAGGATCACCTTCACCACACACAATGCTGGCTAGGACACAGGGTGATAACTCTCCTTTTACCAGCTTTCCAGGGCTACATAATTGGAAAGCTAAAGCAAGGGCAAAGGAAACTGTATAATGAGAAAAAAAAATCATTACTCTTTCTGTGTGTTCTGACACCACTAATGCTTTGTTTTGAGACAGCGACTCACGTTGAGTACTATGGGCTCAAGCTCACTACCCAGCTGAGGCTGACTTTGAACTCCTGAACACTCTGCTTCCACCTCCCAAATGCTGGGGTTAGAGCCATGCACCACCATACTAGGCTACTACTTAAAAATTAATTTTCTAGTATATGTGTTGAATATTCACTTTACACTGACTTCTCCAATAATTCATACTAAAATGGGAGGGAGGGAGACTTAAATCATGCTCCATGACTCTGGAGCTTGGCTCAACATTACTAAACCCTTAAATTATCTGTGGGTTTATTTTACCCTGGGTAACCTAAGTGGTATTACTAGCCCCTGGTCCTTTTTTTAAGAAAACCACCGTACCAGCTAAGCATGGTGGTACAAGCCTCGTAATCCTAGCACTTAGTAGTTACAAGCTCATTCAAGGCCAGAGTAGACTATAGAGAAAATTCCGCATCAGCCTGGGATCTGTGTCAAGACTCTTGTCTTTTAGGGCACGGCTTCAGCTGAATTGATAGAACGCTTGCCTCACAAGAGCAAAGCTCTGGGTCCCATTTCAGCACCGCATACAAAACCAGGGTACAGTGACACCTGCCTGCTAATGCCACAGAATCAGGAGGCAGAGGCAGGAGAATCAGAAGCTGAAGGTCATCCTCAGCTACATAGTGAATCTGAGGCCATCTTGGACTACATGAGACCATGTCTACCACAACCACAACGAGGGCTGGCAAGATGGCTCAGCAGGCAAAGGTGCCTGTCACCAAGCCCGAGTTTGATTCCTGAGGCCCACATAAAGAAAGGAGAGAACAGACTCCCACGTCTTGTCCTCTGCCAAATGCCCTGTGGCAGGTGTAGATACACATCCGCATGTGTGCACGCACGCGCGCGCACACACACACACGCGCACACACACACGCGTACACACACACAGGTGGGGGGATAGAGAAGGAGAGATCCTGTGTTAAAAAGAAAGCAAACAAACCAAAGTGGGGGGGCACTTTTCTCATTGATTTTTTTTTGTCTGCTTTTTTTCTTTCTTCCTTCCTCCCTCCCTTTGTTCCTTTTTTCTTTCTTTTTTCTTTTTTTTTTGAGACAAGGTCTGTCTATGCAGGGCTGGCCAGCCTGGAACTGTAGATCAAGATGACCTCAAATTCATAGGCAAGCATTCAGTTTCAACCTCTCAAGTGCTACACTTACAGGCTTGTCCTACCACAGGTGGTTTGTGTTTGCTTTTTAAATTGTTACAAAGCCCCACTCCATTCTAAAAGTCCCAAGGAAACCCACCATGTGGTTCCTTACATCAGCTAGGCTACAAATTACATCAAAGCAACCTAGGGCTTAAGGTTATGGTTTGAGTCTTTTGTGGCTATGAATTCATTATACATTCCCTAAACCCTTTGGGGGGGCATGTCAAGTTGTAACCATTTCTCTAAGCTTCGACAGCCTGACAAATGTGGATGACAAAACACCAGATTTGCAAGCCAAGCCACCAAGCCAGGGGGCTGTTGAAATGGTGAGTGCTTATTATTGTGTCTGGCATGAATAAAACCACCAATGGCAACTCGTTACGGTCAACACATTCATGATTACACAAGCATCTATCCGTGCTTGCTAGGTCCAGTATTAGGTGTGGTCATACACAAAAGGCATCTATTACATTATCCAACTTCCCCTCTTCCCAGTCTGTCTTCGAGGCACCAAAGTCCATAAGAAATGCTACCTTGCTTCAGAAGGCCTGAAACACTACCACGAAGCCAACGAAGACTGCATTTCCAAGGGAGGAACCCTGGTCGTCCCCAGGAACTCTGACGAAATCAGCGCCCTCCGCGACTACAGTAAGAGGAGTCTGCCAGGTGTCAATGACTTTTGGCTGGGCATAAATGACATGGTCACAGAAGGCAAGTTCCTTGATGTCCACGGATTCGCCGTCTCCTTCCTCAACTGGGACCGTGCCCAGCCTAGTGGCGGCAAACGGGAGAACTGTGTTCTGTTCTCCCAGTCAGCTCAGGGAAAATGGAGTGATGAGGCCTGTCGAAGTAGCAAGAGGTACATATGTGAGTTTATCATCCCTTAGCAAGCCTCTCCCCAATAACCCCTCCAAATAATACTGGTCATGATAAATAAGCTGGTAGTCACCCGAAATAAGCCAAAATTACATTGATTAAATGCAAGATTGCGGTGTCAGGTGTAGGTAGATAGAGTCAGACCGTGTTTCTACTGTAGGCTCATTGTGGTGTTACCCTTCACCTTGCAAAGGGGATCAGAAAAGAGTGACCCGGACATGGTAAGAAAGGGACTTCTGAAAATGGTCTGCCAAATCCTTTTCCCACTCTCCTTGGCCATCTCCGGTGGATAGACCTGGCCTATTTGAAAAATATAATAGCCATGTGTTTCTTCAAGACAGGAAAATAAGACTGGGCAGCCTAGAAGATTCCCCTTTAAAATCCAGTCGTGACGGAGATACATTTTGAGAAACATTGTCCGTGGTTGATTTCCCGGTTGCGTGACTATTTTAGCATGCTCTCCATGTCGCAGGGAAAAACTCCAGGTGCCTCTAAATGCCCCCTCCCAGACACGTAGTAGACTCAAGCTGTGTGGCGACTCTGCGGGTCTAACATGGTAGGCTTTCATGATATACTTCTTTTTCTAAGTATGAACACAATAAAAGCGCAGTTGAAAACGCAGTGGAGTATGCTATCTTTCCAGCAGTGTAACAAGATGCATGACGCAGACGTTTGTGAAACCAAGTGGGGTTTGCGTAGCTTGTAGTCCTAGTGGCTCAAAGACAAAGGTTAAGCAGCGTCTGGGACTTGGCCAACGGTGAGGATGGCAGATCCTTAACAAGAAGAAGTGGTAGCATCTCAAACAGGAGCAGAAAGAGATGGCAGGCAGGGTCTCCTTTCAAAGGAGTGTCCCCAGTCACCTAGACGGACCTACCTCCTTAAGGCACACGATGTTTCTCAAAACTGTTACATCAGGGTCCTTAAGGGGACAGAAACAATCAAATGGTCTCAGCTATAGTATATGATAAACATATAAACCAACACTGTCATTTATTATTCTTATCAAGTATGTATAGCTAGAGGTGTGTTCGGTTTGTTTTTAGTACTGTCACCAAGAACACACATAGTGCCACATATAATTTGCTACACAAGGACACCAAAAATGTCTCTAGGCAACAAACTTCTCAGCTCCATTACAGCCCTTGGGACCAACATCAAATATGTAGTCTATTAGTGGTCAAAAGTACAAGGATGTATTTGGTTGATAAGACTGTCCTAAGTCAGAGATTCTATATAATCTCTAACCTTTCTAGCACGCTGCTTAATTTCATCCACCCTGTTAGCCTAGGTCCTCGCTTTCAGATGCTGCAAAACCTAGTGGGGCGTGGATCCTGTCTGCTCTATCAGATCAGGGATGTCCTAAGAGGGTCTCATCTAAATCTTCAAATTCCCCATCCACTCAAGACTGCCCCCCAAAGTGAGTCAGCGTATTTGCCCAATTTCTTCTTTCAGCATTCTCTAACAACTTCTAGTTAGTGAGCAAGGCTAAGGCAGAGTTTCTGTGAGGACAAAGAAGTTAGAGAAAGACAAGGCAGGGCCTGGGGTGCAGTTAGGTGGGTAAAACGCTTGTCCAGCATGCAGGAAGACCTGACCCACAGGAACAGGACTCTTGAGCCTATCATCCCAGCACTGGGGAGGTGGAGACAAAAGGAGTAGGAGTCCAAGGTCATGTTTAAAGCCACTCTAGGCTACCTGAGACTTTATTTGACAACAACAAAAGAAAACCGCCTCTTTCCCTTTACTTACGTATCCTTGCAGGCTCCTTCTTTTTTTTTTTTTTTTTTTGGTTTTTCGAGACAGGGTTTCTCTGTGGCTTTGGAGCCTACACTGGAACTAGCTCTTGTAGACCAGGCTGGTCTCGAACTTACAAAGATCCGCCTGCTTCTGTCTCCCAAGTGCTGGAATTAAAGGTGTGCGGCACCACTGCCTGGCCAGGCTCCTTTTATACATAATAACAATATTTTTTACTTTCTTTACATATATATCCCTTCAATTTTCATTATGCATTTCACTTTATGAGGGGCAATTTGTATTAGAAGCTGAAAGTGGGACTTAAATAATACTATTTCAGAGTCACACATGTGTGCAATTTTTTATTCAAACAATGCTATTTCCATTAAATTGCTTAAATAGATTTTATAAAAATAACTTCATTGCTTAAAAGCAGCAGCATAAATTTAAGGCTTAGGGGAAATGGGTTTTTGCAGAAATAAACAATTCTGAATATATTCTGTCCTTCAAACAAATATTTTTTTTCTCTTTGTGAATAATGTCCTGCTCCCAAGAGCTGAATTACATAGGCTTAGAATTAAATTTTAGGTTTGTTTTTTCATTGTGCAATAAAGCCCCAAATCTGATCAGTGTGTTTATATATTGATTGCATTTATTTAGATTATGATATTTACATCAAACTGGACAGAATTTAAGAGGGAAAAGGCCTGGATTTGATCAAACTGGAACACTGGTGTATTTGGAGAATAATTTCAACTGGCCTTGAAGAGGCTCGGTTTTGAGATGGGACGTGGGAGATAGGAGTGGGCTCGGGGAGAAGGGGAGACTTCAAACATATGTAGTTGCCATTATATTTGGTTGAGCCCAGCCAGCCCCAATGCCATCATTGTCCTCTGAAAGATAACATTAATAGGCAGCAGTGGCTAAGTCACTAAAGCACTGGCTTCAAGAAGTGAACTCAGACCTAGAAACGCTGAGTGTGGCAGTGTGCATCTGTAACTCTGTACTATGCAAGGGAGGACAGAGTCAGGGGTACTTCTGGGACCTTGTAGATGAGCTAGCCTGGTCTATATGGCAAAGTTCCCGGCCAATTGGGGAAAGATTCCTGAGGAACAACACTCAAGGCTGTCTTCTGACTTCCACGTGTGTACCATGTGCACCTACATCTACACACACACACATGCTCAGGTACATGCACACACGTGCACACACATACACACACACACACACACACGAGGTGAGGAGGGAGAGAATGAAAGAAGGAGCGAGGGAGTTAAGGAGGGAGAGAGAAATGAATTGAGCAAACACGAAGGACTAGCACATTCCCATCACACCCCAGGTTCTGTGCTAAACTTGACACAATTCTCAATTTTCATCAGAACAACACTGGGAAGTAGGCTCTAGATTTATCTTATTATATGGAAGAAAACCATAGTGAGAGAGGTGACGGCTGTCCCATCTCACATGCCCAGAAGTAGTGGCCAACTCACCACACCCTCAGCAACCAGGGAGGCTATGACTTGGTGAAACAGATGATAGGGCAGATTCCAATTCATGGCTCAGAATCCTCATCAAGGTCATAATCTGGGCAAACAGGTGAGAAGACATTGACTCTGAAGCTGCTGTCCTTGATGTCCTGGGCTAAGGATTCCAGGACCACATGTAGATGGCCAAGTTTGGATCCCCCCTCCCCAAGATTGTGTCAGATAGGGTCATCCTTCCAAGGAGCAAGACCACAAAGTAGCAGCAGTAGCAACTAGAAACCACAGCCCACCAGCGCCCCCAGCAGCCGGAGGAGTTCCCCTCCCCCTTCAGAATCACCATTCATTTAAAGCGAGATTGTAGACTACTATGCTGTGTGTGGAAGAAACGTCATGACGAATCAGAAGAGAGCAGAGGTGGTGGCTCTAGAGTGTTTACAAAGACTCATAAAGGTAAAGGAAGGTACACATCTGGTGCGGGAGAATTGTCTGTATTCTGTCAATCATGTTTTGAATAAATGCTGATTGGCCAGGCAGGAGGTATAGGCAAGCTCTTCCCGCATTCCTACGCAGACCACCAAGGAGGCAACATGCCCAGCTGAGAAAAGGTACCGAGCCATGTGGCTGACATAGATAAAAACAATGGATTAATATAAGTTATAAGAGCTAGTAAGAAGCCTGAGGTAATGGGCCAATCAGTTAATAACCTAATGTAGACTCTCTGTGTGATTTTCTTTGGGGTTTTCTGGCTGCAGGGTACCGGGCAGGACAGAAACCCCAACGAGCCAGCCCTCATGTTACACACATCCAAAGACAAGGGTGTGGGCATCTCAAGAGAAAGTCACACTTTGTCGCAGTGACTGTGTATATGAACCTGCAACTTCCTAAGTCCCCAAACGATGTAAACAATAATAAGCCTAAAGAATAAGGAAAACATAAAATTTAAGTAAAGTTTGAAAGTTAAATAAACATGTGTGAGCTGATTTCTCTCTCTCTCTCTCTCTCTCTCTCTCTCTGTGTGTGTGTGTGTGTGTGTGTGTGTGTGTGTGTGTATGTTCATGTGTGCCTAAGCATGAGAATGACTGTGGCGGTCAGAGTTCATCAGGTGACCTTCCTTGGGTACTATTCCAGTGCCTACTGGTTTTATTTTTTTACCACTGAAAATAAGGTATTCTGCTTGCTAGAGCAGCCTGGTGACTAGCAAGCCTTGGGCCTCTGCCTGTTTCTACTCCTGCTAGGGTAACAAAATGTGTTTCTGCTCTGATTTCTTTTTTTAAAAAAATGGGCTCCTAGGATCAAATATGTAAAACAAACACTTTACAAGCTGAAATATCTCTCCCGGCTGATTTATTTTTCTTTTCTTTAAAAATTATTTTAAATGAAATATAAGCTGGTTTTATAAGGTAGACTATTTAGGTTTAGGGATGAGGGACGTGTATTAAAACTAATCAAACTCAAGGCTACAAAAAGGCTGGCCCGAGGTTAGCAGAGATCATTGCTGGTGATGTCCTTAGGAAAACAAGCTGTCTGGGTTTTATCGCCTGTGTTGCAGTTACTTAGCTCTTAGCCAGAAAAGAAACTCCATTTCAAGGTAAGGGGTTTCTTTTCCTACTTAGGTTCCCTTGATTTTCTCTCTTTCTATCCAGCCTCAGAAGAAATAGACCAGTGGTTCCCGACCTTTCCAATGCTGGGACCTTTTACTACAGTTGCTCATGCTGTGGTGACCCTCAGCCATAAAATTATTTTTGTTGCTACTTCATAGCTGTAATTTTGCTGCTGTTTTGAACTGTAATGTAATATCTGATATGCAGGATAGCTAATATGCGACCCTCAAATGTGACCCACAAGTTGAGAACCACTGGAAGAGACAAAGGAAACGGCAAAAGCCCAAGAGGCAAACTAAGAGATTAACTGACTTTTACTGTCATTCTCACGACAGTACTATTTAACCAAAAAATAAAAGTAAAAATAACCACCGAAGGTCAAGCTGATGTTCATGGCCCATGCTGCAGCCTGAACCCGTGTTGATGTCTGTGAATCACGCTGCCACCAGGGACCCTGTCGATGTGAGTGGTCTGTGCGGCCACCTAAGACCATGTGTACATAGCCATACGCAGACACACACATATACATAATTAAAAATAAATAATAATAATAATAATAATAATTGAGGAGCTGGGGCTATAGCAAAGTTGGTAGTGTTTGTCTAGCAAGTAGGAAGTCCTGGGCTTAAACACCAACACCGCATTAACTGGGCATGCACAGTGTCATACATCAGCAATCCCAGCACTCCAGAGAGTGAGGCAGGAGGATCAGAAGTTCAAGCCCGCCTGTGGCTACTTAGTCAGTGTGAGGTGAACCTAGGAGAGATGAGTCCTAAGTGTAGTTGCTAAGTGGAAACTGTGACATTTTCAGCCAACCTCTGCTGTATGGAAACGAGCATGTGGAAATGGGGAGTGGGGAACGGCAGAGGGCTTCACTGTACTGCAGGGTTGTTTCTGAGTGCAACTGTGAAGTACCTGCCTCAGATTTGACCATTTGTGTCCATAGCCATCGCCGTGGGTTGAGATGCATGGGATACATCATAGCGGTATAGGCTAGAGGAGAAGTGAAGAAGGAAAGGGGAGGGGAGGGATTGATACACACTGGTGCCGGAGACTTCCTCCTGCAGGAGGGGAGAAATCAGAGGATCCTCTGCTGTGGTCTTTATCTTTACTTATGTGAACCCCCCAAGAAGTCCTAAGTGGAGGAAGAGGGTGAGAAGGGAGAGTCAAAAGACAACTAGGGATTGCGGATAAACTTGATATCAGGAAAGACAGGAACAGACAGGATCAAGGGCCTAGCAGCCTGCTACGCCACAACAGGGGAGGCAGAAGCTGAATTAGAAAAATGTGTAAGGAGTCAGGAGCAGAAAGTCTGCAGCCCCAGAAGCAGGTGTGGGGAAAGGCCAATGGATTGACCAGGCAGAGCAGGCTGCCAATACGTTACTGTATCCCTAAGGCACCCTCTTTAGCATCCCTGATCTGGCAACTTTGGTCCTTCGTGGGGTGGTTGAGGATAAGCTCTTAGCTTCAGTTTCTGCTCCCATGCCTGCTGTCTGCTGCCACACCTCCCTCCCGTGATGGACTCTCATCCCTATGGAACCATCTTAGTTACTTGTTACTATTCTAATGCTGTAAAGAGACACCATGACCATGCAAGTTATAAAAGAAAGCACTTAAGTGGGGCTTGCTTACAGTATCGGAGGGTGAGTCTTGGCCATCATGATGGAGAGCATGGTGGCAGGCAGGCAGGCAAGCAGGCATGGCGTTGGAACAGTAGCTGAGAGTTTACCTTCATTCTGCAAAATGGATGCAGAGAGAGGCCATTGCAGGGAGCTGTGAAGGTGAAGTCTAGATTGCATTGGAGAGCCCAAGATACTGATGATACCATAGCTGTGCTCCCTTTTGTAATGGTGATGTGTATTCTTTGCCATGGTATGTTGGAAGTACATAATTTGCTTTTTGGTTTTACAGACAGGTATAGTTAAGTGATTGCCTTGAGTCTCAGAAGAGGCTGTGAAGGACTATGGAGACTTTTGAAGCCTAACTGAATGTATTTTGCATTATGACAGTCTATAAGCCTATGGAG
>JAQHUG010000082.1:2604786-2634653 GCA_028555095.1 Dicrostonyx torquatus
CTCTTCCCTTTTCCCAGGTAATTTTTGGTTGTGTAAAATTGCCAACGAAAACTAACTAGAAGAGCCAGGTAGGAAGCACGATTGGAGGCAGGGTGATGGCGAGGAGATTCAGCCAGCCCCAGGATACACTCCTGCTACATCTTCCCCACCAGGTAACCCATCTCCAGCTATTCACCACCTCCCAAACTTTTGAGAAGCTTCCAAAATGGTACCACCAACTGGGAATCAAGCACTCAAATCATGAGCCTGTGGGGGGACATTTCAGAATCGAACTACAGCAGAAGGGCACTCTTCATTATCAATATCTATGGCTTGATGCCATGTCACCGAAAACAAGTGACAGAAGAGGCTCTGGCTAGAGCAATCCTGGTCAACCAAAGCCCTCCACCTTGAGAAGAGGCCACAGGTCACCAGAGGAACCCAGACCCTTCATTTGGCCCTTACTCCTTTTCTCTGCACAATCAGAGGACTTGTGATCGCACTTCCTGGTCACATCAGAGGAGTCAGTGGGCTAAGGTGAGAGATGAAAGGGTGGGTAAGCAGAGGCACAGTAGATTAGCAGCAGCAGATACAAATACACCGACCTTTGAAGAGTCACGCTCTCATGGGAATCTAACGGGAGGGCAGTGCTGTCACAGTGGTTGGGATGAGAAGATGGCTCAGTGGTTAGAGCCCTTGCCATGTGAGCATGAGGACCAAGCTGGGTTTTCAGGATCCATGGAAATTCAGGGTGGGTTTGGTGCCTTTCTGCAGTTCCAGTGCTGAGGAAGCTGAGACAGGCATCCCTGGAGCAAGGCTAGGAGACAACTGAGACCCTACCTCAATGAACAATCAGTTGAAGAATTTACCCTTCTTATCAACCCCAGGGCTCCTCAAACATGTGCACACGTATGTCTACATAAACATGCATACTACATACACTACACACGTGGAGAAAAAAGACCCCTAGATGTTGTTTTCATTCAGTTAGCTTTTCACTGCTTTGTGTGTCTGCCCCTAAGGAGTACAGAGAGGGAGGAGCTGTCTATGCCAGAGCAATGATGGTGCTGGGGAGCACAAGACAAAAGCAGCACTGTCTGGAACTTACCCATAAAATATGCAGTCTTCTGAGAGGGGTAGGCATTCCCTCAGTCCTGGGCCGGAAGTCTTCTCTGTCACACAGGGCTGGGAAACAAGTTATCAGTCCGGCATGTTTTGGGAACTTCCTTTAGCACAGTCAAGCTGAAGGGTAGGCATCAGGGTGTGGAGTTAGGACAGACAGGATTCTTGTCACATGCTTTAAGAGTCTACTTTGGGGGTTTGTCATGAGGTAGTGCCTATGAACAAGAGAACTACATTATGGATGGATGACTCTTCTTTCTATTGGAAAATCTGGAGGAACGCGAATTTTTGCTTTCTGTATGTTTGGAGACATTGTCTCACTTTATAGCCAAGGCTGGCCTCAACTCTTGGTAATCCTTCTGTTTTAGCCTCCCAAATTCTGGGATTACAGGCATGAGCCACTGCACCTGTCTAGACCTTGTATTTCTAAGTTTTCCATAGAATAAATGGTTTTTAAAATGTAGGGTTTACATGCACAACGAAGCTTGTGAATGGAAAAACCTGCGTAGTACCAAGCCGAGACATTTACTCTCACGTGTCCAACTTGGCAGCAAATGGCCCAGGATAATAATAAATATGGCCCGACACAAAAACCGTAAACTTAAAACATTTGGAGATTTTCCTTTTCTTTTTGTAATTCGATTGAGCGATTCTCCAGTGTAAATTTTGTATATGACAAGGTCACAGTAACGCGTTGCAATCTCAGAAGATTGAGCACTCACGCCTGCAAAGGCAGAGACTGGGACCTAGGATAGCTTTATCAGAACGCTTTCTTTTTTTTTTTTTTTTTTTTGCTGTATTTTATAGCGCTGTTGAGCCTGGCCTACATTTCCCAGGATACCCCATTTCTGAGATTCATTCAGGATTGGGTAAAACAATAAGGAAGTGATTTCGGGTCGCCCAGCAACGGGCGGAGTCCTGCACCGTGACTGGGTGAGCACGCCCCTTCCAGCGGGTGAAGACGCTTATTCCAGTTTCTGAGCCGTTACTGTCTTTCCTTCCAGCCGCAAGGCCGTTCGGCCTCTCTAGCGCTTCCACCGCCTCTCTCTTAGGCTCCGCCCCCTTTCCCGCCAGTCGCCGCGAAAAACAGGAAACTGGATTAGAGCTGCGGATCGGCTGGGCTTGGAGTGCGCAGGCGCGAGCGGTCCGGGGGGGGGGAGCGGGGGCGCTCTGATTCGCGCGGCGGCGCGGTTGAAGGAAGAGTGAGTTGCTGAGGGGGGACCCGCCGATTACTCCTGTCTCCACCATGGCAGCTCTCCGCTACGCGGGCCTTGACGACACGGACAGCGAGGATGAGCTGCCTCCCGGCTGGGAGGAAAGAACCACCAAGGACGGCTGGGTGTACTACGCCAAGTAAGCGGCCTGGAGCGGCGCCCCCGGGACCCGTATCCTGCGAGGCCTGGACCCTGCGCTGTGCAGCCCGGCGGGCACGCGCATCCAGATCGCCAGCCACCTGTCCCCGAGTCCCCAGCGCTGCGGGCTCAGGGTCAAGACCGGGCCACCTGGCTGCCTGCAGCACGCCCCCTGCTGCTCACGAGGTGCCACTGCGCGGTGCGGTGCTGGCTCAGAGGTCTTAAGAGGAAATAGAGCAAACTTCCATGCCCAGCTCCCGCCAAGGCGACCCTTGGTGGCCCCAGCAGTCTGCAGTTTTAAACAGAGGTCCTGGGTGCTCACAGTAGTTTCCCAGGGAAGTTTTTGGGAAAGTTTCCGCAGCAGAGCCTTTCTCCATAACTATCCGTGACCTTGGGCCACTGAAAGCCCTGGCTGAGTCTGTTTTCCCCATCAGTAAATTGAGTTGACACGAGAACGAATCTAGTGCTGTCCATAAGGCACACACAGCGGGAGAGGCTGGTGGCTTGCAGATCTCCCGCCCAGCAGTTCTCCCGCCCAGCCGGCATAAACTGGACTGTATCTGTGGTAAAGTTGCTTAGCCTTGACGGTGGAATTACCTGTGTGGTCAATCCCTCCTCCTACTCCCCTTTTTTCTGAGACAGGATCTCTCTATGAAAACCAGGCTGGCCTGGAACTAGCTTAATAGTTTAAAAACTAGCTTAATTGTTTAAAAAAATCTGCTCAATTTTTTTTAAACAAATAATATGTGTTTGATGTGCAAAATGGTGGGTTTTTGATAGTTAGGGGTCTCAGTCGGGTTCGTGTTCTCTGCCAGTTACTGGTAGTGGGTCGAGGGTCGGGGTCACCCAGGCCTACCTACACAATGAGGCCCTGGAAAGGCAAGAATTAAAAGGCAAGAAAAACTCCAGTGCTACAGGTAGCAGTGGAGAAATCTCCAGTACCCTAAACAGCAGCAGGCAGAATCAACAGTTGGAGGGCATTTATGGGGGTGAGGACACATTCACACAGCAGACACGCATAGAGAAATAGACCCCCTGCAAAGCAGAGGGGCGATGCTGGAAGCCTCCCCCCAAAAAAATCTAGACTCTTTTTGAGGGTTCGTTTTCTCTCCTCTCTTTTCTTTTCTTTCTTTTTTAAGTCTTTGAAGAGCTTTCCTTCCCTAATATAAGAGTTGGTCATTTTAAAGAAAGATAAGGTGGTTGGTTGACCCACAACTCTTGGGTAACATGCCCTGATTGGGCCTTGAACTTCTTGAGTATCACCAAGGGCCTGCTGGCAACTGCTAAAAGCCAACAAGGCCTTTGTTTTTTGTCAGGCTTTTATCTCAGGTCAGGAGGGTGAGGAGGATCTGGCCTTTGTCTCAGGTCAGGAGGGTGAGGAAGAGCTGGCCTTTGGACGTTCACCACCTTTGTTACTTAGCCATGGCTCCTCTCCCTATCTCTCTGCCTACCAAGGGTCCATCTCCCTCCCAGTCCCTGCTGTCTTTTTTCATATGTATACTGTGGACTTTCATAGTGGTTAACATCCCATTACTCTTTTTGTCCCACCTCCGATTTGCTTCCTCTTCTAAAATACTTCCCTCATCCCTTCCTTCCTCCCCCCCCCTTTTTTTCCCAAGACAAGGTTTCTCACCTGCTTCTGCTTCCCCAGTCCTGGGATTAAAGGTGTGCCCCACCACCGCCTGGCCCTCCTCTGCTTTCTTATGTGTTTGTAAAATATCTTTTTAAACAGGGCCTCATGTAGTCCAGGCTGGCTGAGGTTGAACTCCTGAGTCTCCTGTCTTCCTGAGGACTGGCAGGGGTCAACAAGTGTGCACGAACATATCTGGCTTTGTGTTTTTAAAATCTAGGAGAATCTTTAAAGCTTTTCACATGAGTCTGTTATCACTTGGCTTTCAGAAAGCAAGTTATAATAACACCCGTAATTTGTATTTTTAGTTTTTAGTACTTAACTAAAAACTTAAACTCCCAGAGCTCCTCTAGCCTCTGGGATTAGTGGCATGTGCTATAGTTTTGTTTGTCCAGCAGTGTTTCTTGTAGCCCATGCTTGCCTGGAATTCTTTATATAGCCGGGGATGATATTAAAAATTTCTCCTGCCTCCAACGTTTCATAACCCTACTTGATTTCAGAAAAAGTTTTAAGATAACTTTCCTGGCTTATTATCAAATTAGGTCTTAGTTTGTGCCTTGGAATCTCTCCATTGATAGGCTGTAAACTTCCCATGAGACTTTCAGCTACTCAAGGGTATGAGTCACTACTGTCCCTGGTGGCCAGGTAGACAGAAACAGAAAACAGGGAGGCTCTGAGAATTTATTCCTTCAAGTGTTTAGAGCCCTGAAGAGCCAGGCCCCTTGCGGGCACCGGTGATGTCCAGCTGAGTGAGGTGCAGCTGTCATCCAAAGGAGCTCCCCAAGACTGGACGGATGGCTTGTAATTAGTAGCTTCAGTGCATCGAGTCTGTCCAGCAGGAGGTGTGCGTGAGTGGGCAAGGGAGGCTGCCTCAGAGAGGTGTCCTTGGCCTGTGTCTCAGAGCACCTGTGTCTCAGAGCACAGGTGAAAGGTGGGTCCGTGTGGCAGGAAGTCAGGCAGGTGGAGGGGACAGTGCAGGGTTGTAAAGCCGAGGACGGTCGTGGAAGGGGTCAGTTTGCAGAAGCCCTTCTGTGCTTTACTCTGGTTTCAGACTCTGGAGCCAGGGAGTGACACTGAGTTTGTGTCTCTAGAAGGGATGAGTGGCTCTGGATTGTATATGAGCGGGAGGTTCAGGGTCATGCCAGTGGTCCTGCATTGGCCTCTCCTACCTGGACCTCTGTGTGCAGAGTCTCTGCCCTAGAGGTCCGTCTATGCCGTGCCAACCACCTGTACTTCCACTGCGTTTGGTTCTTGGCGTCTAAATAGGCATCTTGTCAGCTGGTGATAAAGTGACACAGATAGTTACTCTCCTTTTGAGCGTGGATTGAAGGAAGTGAATGCTTCGGATGCTTCCTTCAGTGTCCCCTTGGTTCCCCGATGATCAGGATCTTGTCACTGGCGGCAGGTGTTTGGAGCTTTTGATCCGTCCTCTATACGGGAATGATCCACTACAGCTATGCTTTCAGTAGTAAATGGGTTTATTAAATGTGAATCGAGCAAATGTAAAGGATCAAATACCAAGTAGCAGCAGACAGATAGAAGCCGTGAATAGCAGAGTACTGTCCAGTGGAACACGCACAGGGCCCATCAGAAACAGTGGAGGCGCCCAGCTGAGTGAGAAGTCAGGTGTGTTCAACAGCAGCAGACATCTGGGAGCCCTGTGAGGGGCCATCCCGGCACTCTCCTGGTACATACTCTCCATGGACAAGCTTCTCCTTACCTACAGACATTTTTATATTGTGGGGTAAATCGTAGCCGAGGGAGGGCACTTAGGAATCTTCTAGCTGTATTTGAGGACATTTTATATATATATATATATATATATATATATATATATATATATATATATATAATACCCTTAGCTGTCTTCTGTTTCTTTTCTTCCTGTCACAGACTAGGGAGCCCATCAGTCTCTTGGGGGCTTTTGGAGGACACTTGAAATAAACACGCTAGAGCCCTGGGTAAGGGAAGCCTCCTTGATACAAGAGTCCACTTTCCGTGAGCTTGGACAGCTCATGACAGCTTACCAGTAGAATGAATTACAGTTTACCACTTTATTATAATGATTCTCCATGGGACCATTTGAGCAGTGTCCTCATAGCAGCCCCATTCTGCAAGTGACAGGAAGTGACGGCTGAGAGGTGGGGTGAGTGGGCTAGTGGTGCCTAGGGACTGTCCTGTCAGATCTAGTGTTCACAGATCCACCGTCCTCTTGTTGTAGCCCGATGACTTGTGCTGTCGTTGTACTGCGTTCTTAATGTCCTTTTTGGGTGTGCTCAAGACCCAGTGAGTTATGAGACACTGAAGTTACACCTGGGGTCAGAACACACATTTAAAACTCTGTGTGTGTGTGTGTGTGTGTGTGCGTGTGTGTGTGTGTGCGTGTGCATGTGTGTGTGTGTGTCTAACAGTGCGTGCATGTCATAATCATAGCACTCTGCTGGAGGTCAAAGGACACCACTCAGGAGCTTGTTCTCTATGTCCCCCGCCTGGATCCAGGCAGCAAATTTGTGTCAGGATTGCTTAGCAAGCATTTTTACCTCTTGAGCCAGTTTTCCAGCCCAGAATGTACATTTTTAAAGTCACTTCTGTAATTTTAGTACTTAGGAAGTAGAGACAGTAGAATTAAGTGTTTAATGTCATCCCTGGCTACATAGTAAGTTCAGGCCAGCCCAGGCTGCATAAAACCTTGTCTCCAAACAACAACAACAACAACAAAACAAAGCAAAAAGAACAAGGAAAATAAACATTTAAAAAAGATTAGCATTAACAATACTATATTTAAGCTACATTTAATATTTAATTGTGGGCATTATATATCAGACACTGAAGTTTATCCTTAAATAAAGGGAAAAAGAAATACAAAATGTCTTTCTGGAATTTTGTGACTCACAGAGCTTTGCAAAGCTGACTCATCGCTGGGACCCAGTCCCTTCTCACCCTCCCTCTGCTCTCCCCACCTGGCGTGCAAAAATTCCTTCAGGTCTGGGGCCCATGTAGCCAGGAAAATTTCTGCTCTGAGTACTTCTTTCTGTACCTCTTCTTACTACTCCAGCTCTATCCGGGAGAGACACAGTTTAATACAGTGATCAGTCTTTAGCTATGTTAACTTATTCTGTTGTGGTCTCTGTTTCAGCCACACCGAGGAAAAGACCCAGTGGGAACATCCGAAAACCGGCAAAAGAAAGCGAGTTGCAGGAGGTCTGTATGTTGGAAGCCCAGACTCCTGAGTCTGCAGCATTGATGAGCTAGGGAAGGTGTCACAGTGGTGAGGTAGTGGTTGACCCTGACATTCTGGGAAGGCTGCCTGTTGGGTGACCATCAGTCTGAGAGTCCAGTGGGATTTGGCAGGAGAGCTGATAAGATCTTGAGATGGACAGGCGGATGCCTTATGGCCTTAAACAAAAGATTACTGAAATAGTTGAGGCCTTTGCCTTGCTGGGTTTCTGTGCAGCTGCACCGCGTGGGTAGTTGCACCGCGTGGGTAATTGCTCTTGGTGTAGGCTGTGGAGGCAAATGCCAGTGTTTTAGGAAACCATGACTTCTAGATGCTTCCGAACAAGTACACAATCCATGGAATAGAAGAAGTGTTGAATAAAAACAAGAGGCGTTGAAGCTGCTTGGCCTCAGTGGGGTTTAGGGTCTAGTTGAAGAGAGATGGAAATGATGGGATGGCTCTAAAACATGGCACATGTCAGCACCCCACTGGTCAGTGTCTGGTGCACTTGCAGACGTGGTTGCTGTCTTTGGGAACTCACGCTCACAGGAGCATCTGCTGAGGCTCACAGGAAGAGGCGGAGCCAAGTGAACGCTGAAGGGTGATGAAGAGTGCAACAGGATTTTAGTTAAATCAGAGGCAGAAATGTGCATTCCAGGTGGGATACTGGGCCTTCTGTAGCCACCGCCCTTGACCTTGTGACCTGAGGAAGCTGGTCCAGAGAGTTTAGGGTCCAGGAGATAAGAAGGATGACACTTCTTCCTGAACTTAGGGCATGGCTTGGCTTCAGTCCACTCCGCGTTCAGCTGTCAATCTTTCTTGTTTCAGATTTGCCATATGGATGGGAGCAAGAGACTGATGAGAATGGACAACTGTTTTTTGTTGAGTAAGTGTCTATGTAGAAACATAGCCAGGTTGGCTTTGAAGAGGAATTTTCAATTATAATTCCCTACATTGGCTGATCCTTGAAGTCATAAATACCTGTGTTGTCAGCAGGAGTAACCATTTTCGCTGGCTTGGTGATTTTTGTTTGTTTGTTTGTTTCTTCCAGTCTGCAGTTTTCCACCCTTTTCTTTACACTAGGCCTTAGCAGTCCTGCTGTATCCGCACCCTTGGAGCTGGGGGTTACAGATGTGCAAACTTGGGATACCTGGCTTGTTGATGGATGCTGGGTTCCAAACTCCAGTCCTCATAATTGGGCACCAAGTGCCATTAACTGCTGTGCCATCTCCGGAACTCCTATTTTTCATATTTTTCTAACTACAGTGGCAGTGTTTGACCTCACCTGTTACTATCTCTGTAGGAATACTTACATTAGCAGGTTTAGCTGAAGTAAATGGTTTGTCTGCAAACCTAATGAACTCCCTCTGGGCATGTCTCCTATACTGGGGGCAGGTAGTCCAGGGCTTGCTTTGGAGAGTCTGAGTAGTCATTGGCAGCTCCAGCAGGGCAGCCTCCCTGGTGGGTGGATGGGTGGATATTTTCTGCTGCCTATTAGATTATAAAGGGTTTCCTCTCCCTTGATCTATAAAAATCTTTTCCATTATTAAAATGGGGATATCATTTCTTTATTTTTATGTTCCAAATATTCTTTTCCATGTTTTTCTTGGAACATGTTTTCATGACTGTAGAACTCTGAGACTCCCTACAGCCAGACTCCTCCTGTGTATGCTCCTCCTGAGCACACACGTGACCATGAAGCTGTTCTCTGGGGTATCTTCCTCTTCGTTGCCCAGAGCAGTGGTTCCAAGGTGGGATTCTCCAATCAGCATCCTTGGCAATTCTTGAGAACTTATTCGATATACATATACTCAGACCCCCTACTATTTGAATTTCAACTTGGGGTGTGGTGGTGGCTGGCAGTCTGCCCTCCAGGGAATTCTGAAGCATGCTGGTTTGACTGGCCTACTATAGAGAGGGTCAACTAAACTTTTCTGTAATGGAACAGAGATCGTGTTTTAGGGTATGGCACTACATGGTTTCTGTTTTAATACAAAAATGATGCCCATTACTGTGTCCCAATAAAACTACAGAAGCAAGCTGTGGACATATCAGCCACCTGCTGATCTATTTAAGAATGAGCATGGGTTTGCAACATGGTTTCCTGGCTGGTTATTCTCTAGCCTGCTGCAGGCGTGTCTTGGGATATGTTCAACAACCAGCTCTTCAGGGAAAAGAAGTGTAGATTTGTTTCCATGTGCAAATGCTCTCACCGTTGCCAGATCCAGTCTACCAAGGGAGTCACTGAGGAACAGAGATGACCACATAGCCAGCACTGCCTAATGTCAGTGTTGTCAGGCTGGCCTTGAAATTACAGTCCTCCTGTTAGCTGGGATTATAGGCCTGTGCCATGAAGCCCAGACATATACATTTTAAATCACAGCATTCTATGTATAGTAGAAGGGTTCTTAATAGTTTTAAACATGTTTAGGACATTGCAGTATCTTTATCTCAGATTTCAAGAATACACATAATTCTTGTGTTACATTTTATATACATCATGGTGCATGCACATCATGGCCATCAGGACTTGCAGGAGTTGAACGTTTCCTTTATCTCATAGGTTTTGGGAATTGAACTCCGTCATCAGGCTGGGGAGCAGGCATCTTTATCTGCTGAGCCATCTTGATGGCCCAAGAGCACATTTAGAATGTAAAAATGATATTGAAAAGTGTAATTTAATAATCTGTCGGTGCCAGTATATTTTCATGTTGTTTCTGTTAGTTCTAGGTCAATTCTAGATCAAAAGTAGAGCACTTATGATAGGTGGCATGGCTGTGGTCTTAAAATGCAAAATAGTAAAATGTTTTATAGTTATTAAAACTTTCATCATTTCCACTTTCTCCTTGTATAGCAGGAGTTTTGGGCCCTTGAAAAGCCCAGCAAAAGTGCGTAGACATGTGTTGATGAGAGTGCCCGGCAGATCTTACAGACAAATGTATATGAACAAGAGTTCAGTAGGAGCTTAGAGCCATCTCAGGAAGCTGCTCTGAGAGAAAAGGGGCCCAGTGTGTCATAGTACCTTCAAGTAGTTCTGAGAAGCTTCCATGGCTGTGTTCCCAGGCAGGAATACAGTCTCTGGAGGTTAGAAGATAGATCAAATGGGTTCTGGATCTCTCCATATTTGACAGTAAGCCTTTTGGTGTAAGAATCATGGTGTTTGTCTGAAGTATTAGAGTATCTTGTATTTGGAGATGCTGGTCCTTGCTGTGTAGAGTTCAATGCCCTCCCTGTTCTCTGCAGCCACATAAATAAAAGAACTACCTACTTGGACCCAAGATTGGCATTTACTGTGGATGATAATCCAACTAAGCCAACCACCAGACAAAGATACGACGGCAGCACCACCGCCATGGAGATCCTGCAGGGCCGTGACTTCACGGGAAAGGTGGTCCTGGTGACCGGCGCGAATTCAGGAATAGGTAGGCCCGTACCTCACTGCCGTCCTATTTTACTCCTTTGGTTTTTTGGGAGTGCTTCAGTGAACTCCATTTAGATGTAAAACTCTAGTGAAACTTTGGTAGTGAAGCTCTAGTCTCAAGATGGTCACACAGCCTTCTGAGCTGTTTCCTTAGAATCGCAGCCTCTCTCAACCCAGTGTTGTGGGAGGCTGTGTGGGGCCTGACCTTGGAGTTGCTCAAAGCTGAGAAGTCAGCAAAAGGCTGCGGCTATTTTGGTATTCAGGGGCTGGAGACAACAGGCTCTGCCTAAGAGTCTTTGACCCGGTCTGTGCGGTGCATGGATGTATTCCAATTACCTGGGTTATTCAAACCAAAATTGATTGGTAATGGGATACTGGACAACAGCAGATTGTGACTTTGGATCCAAGGGTACTGCAGGTTTCCCCTGGTCACTGAGCCTATCATTTTCTTTTGGTAACCGTATCTTATTTCTTCATAAAACTGGGGAATTTGTCCTTGTCTTCACCTCTGTAGCAACCCTCCTAATTGCCAGTGTTTAACCACAGTGGCCGTGGTGAGGTCAGTGGCTTCCCGGTCTGGTGCAACAGTAGCAATGAGGCAGGCATTTGTGCCATCCTGAGGGATGGGTTTTGTTTTGTTTTGGTCCATTGACAGCTGACATTAGCATCGGAATGGCTTTGAGACAGGATATGCAACTTCAGTTTGAAGAATAGAGCTGCATCCAGCTGTCCTCCGGCTTGTCCTCTGTCAGGTTTCTCTCTGTCCATCTCTCTCTCATCGATCACAGTGACCCCCTCATGACCTCTCTCATGAGCTTTTCTCTGTTCTCCTTTCTGGTTTTGGAGTCCCCAGTGGCCTTTTCCAGCAAGTGTAGGAGGTGAAGTACCATGGTGGATCAGTCAGTGTGCTATGTGGCAGGCTCCCAGAGCTTGAGATCGCCATCCCAGATATGGTCAGTATCTTGACCGTACTCCCGCTAAGGTAAAGGGACAAAGGAAATTTTTCTAAAGGAATAGCGAGCAGGTTCCTTAAAAATCACCTCCCAGGGCTGGAGAGATGGCTCAGTGGTTAAGAGCACTGGCTGCTCTTCCAGAGGACCTGAGTTCAATTCCCAGCAACCACATGATGGCTCACAACCATCTGTAATGAGATCTGGTGCCCTCCTCTGGTGTACGGGCATACATGGAGGCAGAATGTTGTATACATAATAAATAAATAAATCTTTAAAAAAAAAAATCACCTCCTAAACCCCATCTCAGCTCAGAGTACATTCCGTGCAGCCCTTTCAGTCTCCGCCTTGGGTTAAACCTGGAGAAGTGCCATGCTGCAGTGGAGCTGCAGTGGAGCTGCAGTCCTCAGGGTCCGAGAAGCAATGCATTGTCACAGTTCTGTGTGCGGACCCAGGACGCTGCAGAGGAAGTTTTAAAAAGGGTTGGAGGGGTTAAGAAAAACCCCTTTGTTTTTCTAACCCCCAGCTCACTAAGAGTTCAACGAAAGACCTCACCCCTTGGTCCTTCAGTTGGACAGTTTTTCTTTCTTACTTACTTAAAACTTACTTATTTTGTATTATGTGCATCAGTATTCTGACTGCACGTATGTATGCACGCCACATTCCGAGTCCTGAAGAGGTTATCGGATATCATGGATCTGGAGTGATAGATGGTTGTGAGCTTCCATGATGGTGCTCGGACTTAGTCTGGGTTCTCTTCCTGAGCAACTCTTAGTCAAGGAGCCGTCCTTCCAGCCCTTCCAAAAGGATAGGCTTCTTTGATCAGTGAGGTGTGTGACTGGTTCCCGGCAGGCGCTTGCTCTGATGTCAGCTAGCGGACCGTTGGATACTACTGTTGTTATCACAGAGAGTGGCAGCGCCAGGTATTTGTCATCTTGGATTCAGAATTGGCCGAGGACAGGATGAGAATGATGTTTGGGTGGTTTCTGAAGTGTGAGAAGAAACACGTGGGCCCAAAAGGCTTCTGGGAACAGAGGGTGGATGTTCTGCCTCTCCACTGCTCCTGCTTCCCTCCAGCACTTCCTTCCTGTGCCCATATTTGTGGGCACTGCAGGAGGTGTGCACGGTCTCACTAGTGTGAGTAGTCACAGTGTTAGGGGAGGTGGGTTGTGGGAGGTTTTAGGAAAGCCAGCAGTGTTCCCAGCCCCTGCTTTCCCTCAGGGACTGACTTTAACACTGCCTGTCTCTCCTTCTCCCTCTCTACTCCACCAAGCATGAGTCTCTGCTAGTGTTGAAGATTTTGACTCTTAAATTTTGGAATAATATATTGCAAATTCCGAGTAATCGAATCTGTACAAATCCCTGTCCCTCCTCAGCGGGTGTAACGGGCTTGAAGAAGCTGGAGGTTGATAGGCACGTGCCTTTTCCTCACAACACAGTTGACTTTTGTGTCCTTTGAGAAAGTCTTGAAAAGTGTTCTTGTCCAGCTAGTCTGTGGCTTCCCCATCACAGGTGTCCTTCTCCTCCGCAGTGCAACTGCTGATTTATAAACTGGCGTAACTGCTTCATTTTTTGCCTGTTGAATGCAGAGTGGAGTGGGCATCTGCTCCCAAGATCACTGGTGTCACCTCTGTGAAAGCTTTGCCAGGGTCGTCAGCATCCCTTTCTTCGGGACGCAGCAGGGAGATGCTTGTCTGTGTCTCAGCAGTTGAGTCTTTGGCCTGTGAAGCTGAGTGGATTGATTCTGACCACACACACCCCCGTCCCGCCCGTGTCTGAAGGACCCCTTGTCTGCTCGTGAGTGCTGGTGGAGGGAGGCCTGCGTTCTCCCAGGGCCCTGCTGCCTTTGGTGTGAGCTCTGAGCAGACTGTTCAGTCACTGCCTTTCTCATGCTGGCCATAAGCAATGCAGAGCTAACTCTGATTGGTGATAGTTGATATTACTAGGGCGATTGAAGCAACTCTCAGTTTTATGCAGGATGAAAAGGCCAGGACGGCTCTGCAGAGGCAATGCAGAAGTACAGTGGGAGCATGGAAAAACTGATTTTTGGAGACAGTGTCTTACCATGTGTCCTTGCTTGAGCTCACTAAATAGGCCAGCCTGATCCAGCTGCCCTGCATGCCAGGATTACAGATGTGCCCCACCACACCCAGCTCCCAGGCCTTCTCTTTACAGTTGTTAGCTAACTTTACCTCTGTTGACTGGGCCCAGCTTGATTGGCTGTGGATTAACTGCAGCCCGCGGGTGTAACCTGACCTACTTGATTTTGTAGGTGTTTCATATCGGAACATAGCCATGCACATTTAGGGTATCACCAGAAATCGAGTAACTACAGCAGGGATTATATGGCCCCCAAACTAAAGTATTTACTGTGGGGCCTAAACTCAAAGCATTAGTTCTTCCTACTGGGTGGTCTGGCTAAACACAGAACAGGGTTGCCTTGGCATTCTTATCAGCCACAGTTTAGCTTCAGGAAGAGCATGGCCAGCACCGTGAGTACCTGGAAGGGTTGTCTCCCCAATATCCACCCACCCCACCAGTGTTCTTAGTGAGCTGCAAGGTTAGAATGTTGTCTCCTCAGAAACTAACACTCTTTCCTCTTGGCCTTTGTTTAACCAGCTTTCTGAACCTGAAGACTTAGCCTGAAAGCTGTAGCTTGTGGACCTCAGTGGAGATCAGCATCTCAGGCTCCAGAGGGAGCCATCCCTTCATCCAGAGCTGCTAGCAGACCAAGAGCCCGGAGCCTGCTAACCAGTAGACAAGGGAGGAGCTCGTGTGTGCAGCACAGCTGGGCAGGAGGGGCAGGAGGCTGTGGCTCTCTGGAGTTAGCCGCTGGCTGGCTGGCTCTGATTCTGTAATGAAGGAAGGAGACGGCTTCAACATGGAGATGACTGCATTTAAGTCCTGGGGAGTCTCAAGAAAGGGCATGTTTTAGGCTAGGGAGTCTCTCACTTTCCTGGTGGCCCATGGATTTTCCTAAGCTAAACCTGGCTGCGAGCAGATTTGGCTGTTTGCACAGTGCTGTGTGGAAGCTGCTTGCCTTGGACCTGTGGGCTGACTTGCAGTCAGATAGCACTGACTGGCTCGGAGAGGGCAGCATTTGAGCGCCATACGATCGATGCTTCAAATAGATGGACATATTGCCGTGCTGTTTATGGAGGGACAGTCAGGCTCTTGTCAAATGTTGTTAGACCCCTGTTAGCAGGTGTGAGCACACTAGACCATTCCAATCCAGCGTTCAGAGCACTGACGATAGAACTCTCTTCTAGTCCTGAGTCAGTAGGGTTTCTGAGCTTAATCAGAATGAAAAGTTTCTTTCACCTTTTGGACCTTTATAATGTCAGCCTGCTTCATATGCGGTTTCCTCTGGAATAGCCTGGCCTTGCTTTGAGTTTTGAGCCAGAGGAACCATTAACAAAAACAAAACTAGCTTTTCCCTTGGAAAAAAAGCATAAGCCAGCGATACTGATGTGTGTGTGTAGTATGTGTTTATGTTTATATATAATGTGCATGTGTGTATATATATAAAATGCATGCATGTATATAATATGTGTATATATAGTGTGTATGTATATATATATAATATAAAATGTGTGTGGCATATGCGTATAATGTGTTTGTATATATAGTGTGTGTATGCATGTTTGTGCATGTATGCATGTATATATAATAGCTATGTGTGTATAATATGTGTGTATTTTAAGACTGATGTTTTAACTTTCTACTGTTGTGTATGTCATTATAATCACCACCCCAGGGCTTACTGTAGAGTCACACACACCAAATTCATGCTCTTGGAGATAAAAGAGGTGCGCACTCAAGCTGTCAATCACCTCTCAATTTGTTGTCTTTAGAGCGGTATAAAGGCGCCAGGCTTTCTTGTCGAGAGCTTCGCAGAGCTCTTACAGTGTAGAGTGCTTATGTCCTGGTTAGAGGATCTTGTCCCTAAATCGTGTGCTGATGCTCTGACGTGAAGTTTAGCGCCACCCTTTTATCCTGGAAATCACCACTCTGGTGGATTCCTTTAAGACCAGGCAGCGGCATTGCTATTTTATCGGGACCTACAGGGTGTCAGAGCCCAGCTGGGCTGCCAGAACCTGCCCTCTCCTGAGGGAAGCCAGCACCCTTGTGTCTGGGGCCCTGAAGTTCCCCACTGCTCTCCTTTTCAGCTGGTGAGATATGAGCTCATGAGGCCGCGAGTAACATCTTCCTTTTGTGAACTCGGTGCTCGTAAGCAGAGGGAAGCCCCTAATCATCGAAGTGACCCCTGGGGAATTAATTAAATATATCTGCGACAACTGTTCTCTTAAGCTAATGTGATTTGAAATTATTTCCTCCTGAGAAACTGTTGGAAGTTGTTTTCCTTGAGACAGAGTCTCATTACTTAGCCTAGACTGGTTTCCGGTTCAGGGAAATCCTCCTGCCTCAGCCTTCTCCATATCTGCCTGGAAACTTGAGATTTTTGGCAATATTGGAAAATGTCCTTGACTGGCATTACACAAAAATTAAAAATTAATACTTCATGAGTCAAACAGCCACTTCACATATGAATATTCTTGGATATCATAGTGCTTGGGAAGCTCAGTACCCAAACAAGAGGCCCATTAAAATCGCCGCAGGCATCACCATCGTCTGGTTTGCTCACCCTGTGCAAACACCTCGGAGGGTACCTAGAATGAATTAGTTTATGATCGTGTATATGTGTCACATGTACCCTCTGGTCTTTGTCAGAAGGAATTTGCTTTCTGAGGCCCCAGTTAATTTTATATTTTCAAGTAGGTTTGGGTTTTCACTTTTTAAATGTCAGCTTAATAAATGCAATTCATGTTAGCTATGCTTCAATGACAAAGTAGCTCAGACTCCTAAATTAAAGAAAATGTTTACGAATCTGATTTCTACATTATTAAGGTGGTATATCACATGCAGTCTTGGAAATGGTCTTACATAACATCCAATTAAAGTGATTCTCTTCTTTCCTGCCTTATAATGGAGCGGCGGCACAGAATGCATTGTAACACAAGTATTGCTGTTTTCTGTAATTAACCTGAAAGCAGCCATGTTCCGCTAGTTTATTCGATTTCCCACTAGAGGGCACTGTTGCCCTTCGACATAATTGAACTAACCCGGCCTTCCTTAGTAGTTTTCTTCCCTGGCTGAGTGGACTTGCTTTCGCTTTTGTTAAATAGTGCCTTTTCCTTCCCTAACATATCTTTTAGGACATGTCGGTCTCCGTGATAGAGCCCCGGCTGAAGACGGGGGCCAGTGTCACATTTCTCTTTCTTGGCTTTGTGTTTTTGTTTTGTTTGTATAAAATGCCAGAGATGAAGAGGTCCATTGCACAGAAAGGTCCATTGTATTCAGGGAGCAGCTTGTTCCGCCAAATTACACAAGGACAGTGTTCCTTGGCATTATCGGGTTTGAGTGTGCTGGCCTATCAATTATCTCATTTCTTTTTCTAAGTGGGGATTGTAATATTTAAATATTAATGCTCGTGTTTAAGATTCATTTAGAATGCCTCAGTGACCTTATTTATTTACTTTTTTTTTTTTTTGCCCAGCAGCCTTATCTGCTGTGATATAATGTATTTTAATTAGATTGTTTATGAACAATGCTTTCTAGTACTAGAAGATGTATCCTTTTGCACTTAGAATCTGTTTCTTAAATAAGAGGTCCTGTGAGCCAGACTGTGAAGCAGGCAGCCGGTGCTCTGCACAGTGTTGGGGGGATTTTGATACTACCATTAAAGTTTAAGCAGCTCATTGGTTGCTGCTCTCGGCTGTCAACAGAAATGTGGCCCAGAAGAAAGGAACTTAGGCTTGGCTTTATACACGGCTTGTTCTCAGATTGTAAATGGAGACAGGGTGAATATACTCTGCAACATACTGTTGTGCGTGGTGTGACTTCTCAGCGACCCTTCCCTCTCTTTTGAGAAGGGGCGGGCTTGAAAACACTGAGTATGCACCTGTCCCAGAGCAGACTGTTTCACCCGGGTGGAGATGTTCGGTTCGCTCGTGCACAGATGTGCTCACTATTTAAGAAATAAATTGTTGAAACTAGATGACTGTTGGGAATTATTACAGATTTGATAATAAAGGCGCCGCTTTTATTATCGCAGGTGTGAACCCTGGCTGTCACTGAGTGGTGTGAGGCAGCCCTTGTCCTGGCCCTTTCCGGTCACTTACACCGTCCCTGTATGGGTTCTCAACCTTTTCTAAAATTGCATTTGGGCCCCAAGGGCCTCCTGCAAAAAGATCTCTTGGTGTAAGGTACCCACAGGTTTATCAAGAAGTACAGTCCAGTGGTTGGAGGTCCCCCTGCCCAAATCATTTCTCTGGATTTAATAGCCCCCATAGCGTTTGCCGGACTGAGCTCTGGGATACAGAGCAAGTGCTGAGCCGGTGGCACGGACTGCAGTGTGGTTTCAAGTCTCTTGGTGTTCGTTTCTCAGGCTGTTTTACTCTTTTTTTTCCTTTCTGGATCCTTTTATACGCTGTATTCAGACAGCTGTCCTTGGAGTCAGGTTAAAGATTCCTTCCAGAGTCTAAGGAGATCTAGACGTGTGTGCCCATAGGAGATTGTGTGTGTGTGTGTGTGTGTGTCTGTGTGTGAGACCGAAACTGGGGTGAGGGGGGAACATCACCTTCACTGTGTGAGGCAGATTAGCAAGGTGAGTGGATCTAGGCTTTCTGTTCGAACAGATCTCATAGAAACAAAATTAGGTAGAGTTTTTGTGTGGTTGTAAAAAAATAACCCCATGCACTCGGGAGGCAGAGACAGGCGGATCTCTGTGAGTTTGAGACCAACCTGGTCTACGAGAGCTAGTTCCAGGACAGACTCCAAAACTTAAGAGAAACCCTGTCTCAGGAAAGAAAAAAAAACAACAAAAAAACCCCCCATGATTCTCATTCTTACCTTTCAACTGTACTTAAAGATTTCAGACCCATTTCTATGCATCACTATATTACTCTGATCGGCCCTTTAAATGGGAGGGTTCTCTGCTTATCTTTTAGAATTCTCAGCTAGTGCTTGTAGCTGTATCAGAATGGTGCCAGAGAAAGTGCACAGAGATGTGAGGTCCTTGGACAGGTACATAATGCCTCTGAGTTCCTCCTCGGGGTCCTAGACACTGTACCTGTCACCTTGCTTGCCTGAGAAGTAACTGCACATATCCGGCCAAGCTCACCTACTCTGAACCAGGTCTGGGATCAGCCATCTGAGGGCCGAGGGTGGAGCTGTAGGCTGGACTATGGGAGATGCAGTTTCTAAACCCCGGGTGGCTCACGGGTCAGGGCATGAATGCTTGCTTAGGATTCTTCCAGATGGGATAGTGTGAGCCAGGTGTGGGCATTGAGTTCCGGGCTATGCGAGCTAGCATTCGTCAAGCCATGTGTTAGACCGAATTAGCTTTCTGCGTCTTCTCTTTTAAGTGATTTAAAAATTATTTCTATTACATGTATTTGTATCCTCTGTGGGAAATTTCAAAAATGGAGACAAACAAAACAAAACAAAAAGTGTCCTAAACCCCTCCCAGCTGGAAGCGCACGGTTAGTATTCGGCATCTCCTCTCCTCTCCTTTGTGATTTTTCCTCTGAGCTGTGGTTTGTATCTTTCCTTGCCATTAAATATTCCACCTCTTAAATGGTTGCATACTATTCCATGATACGGTTCCAGCTCTTTCCCCAGTGTGGCACATTTGGGTAGATTCCAGCTTTTTAATAGCCACGGGATGGAGACAGACGTTTTGTAATTAAGTGTTTGTACCCATCTGTGACACTCTACAGCCTTGTTTTGTGGAAGGAGACTTGCTGAATCGACAGATTTCCTCACCAACTTAAGATCTTGATTTGTGACACTGTACCCCTAGACTGTTGGACCAATCTGAATGCCAGTTGTTGCCCCGTGTCCCTGTCAACCTTGGGAAAGAGCATTAAAAAAAAAATCAATTAAATCCTCACGCCTCTGATTATGCCTAAGATGGAGCAGTTCTTCACGTCTGGCCATTTGTACTTATTCTTTTATGAATTGCCTTTTCATTTTGTATGCATGGCTATCAGATACATATTGATTGCTGATTGATTGCTCGTTCCATGCAGTATAATTTAATTTTCAAAATGTCCCTTTCTCTTAGAAGTTAATTTATCTCCAAGTGTCTGTTACTCTAAGTACATATTCAATCCTGTGATCAAGAGGCAATTCATAGAGCAGCCGGCCTGGCTTCCCAGCTTGCTTCCATGAAGTCCTCTAGGCAGTGTGCCTTGCCTGGCACTCCAGCTCCCACTCATATCCTGGGCACCGAGTAGAAGAGGAGCACCCGGAAAACTCAAGTTCACCTTTGACAAGCTCACAACAGGGCTTGCGAGGCCAGTAAACAATAGTCAGGAATGGGTGCTTTCGGGCTTTGCAGTTTTCTCTCAGATCCGTTAAAGCCAATAATACCACGCTGGAGCTTTCCCTTGCATTTGCTCATGTGATGAGCCTGGCTCCCGTGTAGTGAAATTGTACCACTGCTGAAAATAGCTCTGCTGACAGGCAGGGCGGGCTTGATTGGTGGCGGGTTTCAGTCTGAAGAGGGGCAGACAAGGAGTTCTGACTCTGGAAGCAGGCATGACCTAGTTTCCAAACTGCTCACCACTTCCTACCTGAGTAACTCAGGCCAGGTGACTTCCTCCACCTCGTGAGCCACACTGATAGTTCCATCTTCGTGGGTAGTTATCCAGGATGGAGCTCTGGGCCCTCTGCAGACACTTAGCCTACAGCCATTTCCGCAGCGGGTGCTGGAGTGAGTCCTCACATTAATTTGGTGTTTCCAAGCTTGCTGCTTCTGAGGTCCTCCCAGGGTTGCTACAGCAGCTCTGTATTGGTCCTAGGATCATCTTTCTGAACAACCGTGGTAGAATTAACTGTTTTTTTAGTCTGCAAAGATTTTCACCCTTTTGGTTAGATGGCAGATCATTCCATCATCTAGCAAAGAAAGAAAAGGAATCAAATGGAAGACAAAGGAGGCTAGGTTGGTGTTGCTGCAGCCCGAGAACAAAAAGGATATCATAATGGGTGGGGAACTGGAGGGACTTGAGCCATTAGACCTTGTGTGAATCAGAGAGAGCACAATTGTTTCTGAGTCTGGCAGCAGGACGCTTGCTGATGGTTTGCAGGACTGCCTGCTGTATTAAAGACTACACGTCCAGATTTGCCGTTGCTTTCTTCTCGAATACTCAATAATGAGTCAGTGTGGGAGTGTGATTTTATCATCACTCAGAGATGAGGTTCAGCACCTTGGCTGGAGGTTCTGGGGACATACTAGGAAGAAAACTAGATTGTGGGACAGCAGTTAGCTTGATAAGTGACTTAAGGCAGGCCACTTTACTAATTTAAATCTAAGGCTCTTCATTTGTAAAATATAGCATATTACTTCTCTGTCTCTTAAAACATTTTGAAGTTGCATTTATTTGTGTGTGTGTGTGTGTGTGTGTGTGTGTGTGTGTGTGTGCGCGCGTGCGCATCTATGGTCAGAGGACAACTTAAGAGTCAGTTCTCTCTTTCCACTATGTGGGTTCCTGGGATCCAGCTCCAGTCATCAGGCACGATGGCAAGCACACTTACCTCCTGAGCTATCTCAGTGACACCACATTTTCCCTTTAAGACAGGGGGTCATGTAGCCCAGGCTGGCTTTGAGTCAGAATCACAGGCATGAGCCACCATGCCTGACTCTCGCATGGATCAAATACTGGGTGGCAGCGTGACACTGAAGAGTCCTTTAGAATAAGGGTGCTTATGGTTGTGGAAAAGAATGCCCTGGCGGCTGTAGGAAAGAGCCCTGAAGGTTGGAAGAGGAAGGGAGTAATTTAATTCCTTAGTAGATGGAATATTCTAGGAGCTCTTGATATTTTTTCATTGGGGTGTGCTGGGAGGTTGGTTCAGGCATCAGCGTCAGTGTTCAGGAAGGGAACCAGATGCTGAGGAAACCGAACTGTGTGCTGTGCAGCAGGTTTAGTGGCCGTAATTAGGAAGTCTTAGCCAGGTATTGTCTCAGAGTTGACAGAGTACAGTGACATCTGGGGGACCAGAAGCCAAAACTTGATGCAGTAGGAAGGGATTCCTCATGGAGTCAGGAAGTCCATGGGGGGCTTGTGTTGAGAATGCCTAAGTGAAAATACTGCCAGTTCTTGGGCTGCATGGTTTCTTGCTGGTGGTCTTTAGTTTCTCAGTGTTTGGTTTGTCTACAGCATGGAGCCAGTTCAGAGGCAGATGTAGAATTCTTATGTGAACTGGGTGCTTTCTTCTGATAGGCCATAAAAACAATTTAAAGTCCATCTTGATTCTGGAAACTTTTCTAAGTGGTCCTAGAAGCCAAATATTGAAAATAATCTCTCTCAAAAGGAGGGACCCCAAGAAGCTAAAAACATGGCTTTGTAGTGAAATGCTTGTTTTGCAAATATGAGGACCATAGTTCAAATCTCCAGAACTCATAATGAAGCGAGTGGGATTAGGTTCAGCCTAAGAAGGTGAGAGCAGGCATATCCTTGAGCTCTGACTGTGACTGAGAGGCCTTGCCTCAGTAAGTAAGTCAGAGGAGTGATGGAAGATGTTTCCTGACCGCAACCTTGGGCCTCCACACATACATGCATATACATTCACACATGTGCGCACATGTATACAAGCATACACACATACACACATATCATGCACAAACAGCAAACAGAAGGAGGAGCTTGCTGTTAGCCACCCACATCTGTAAGGATGAACTATCTATGCTTTTTGTATTGGCCAGGATCTTGTCTTCCAACTGCGCTGTGCTCTTCTGTGCGGCCATGCTGTAGAGTACGGCAGCTGTGCACGCTCAGTTCGGCAGCTGGGCTTAAGAAGCTCGTCTCAGCCGAGAGATCATCAATGCATTCAAAGCAAACCAAAGCAGACCCATGCCATTACAGCTGTACCTCTTAGCGAAGAAGTTTCCATCCCGAGTTCCTGTCCAGTTCCCAGATTGAGTAGCTGACACAGTGGAGAGCGCCGTAACAAATGTGTTCGAAGAGACGTCTCAGTCGTGAGCCAAGTCAGATTTTTGGCAAGAGACAGACACCATCTTTTCTGCCTACAGAGTGATTGTCTACGTGCACGAGGCTCCTCTTTCACCAAGTGTAATCGCTGCTTGGCCAGTGTCGCCTGTGCTTTGTGCTTCCTTTGTATTTTCCTCTTGATCAGGGATGGAGCCAGTTGTGTTTATGCGTCATTCCCAGGCACTCTGAAACTGACGAACTGGACTGTACACACATGCACAGTGTCTGTCATGAGGCCCTTCCCTGTTCATTTAGTCTCCATTTCCTGTCACTGTTGGGAAAGATCATCATGGGCCTACTGGCTTCAAACACCAAGTTTCTGTGCTGCAGCTCTAGAGGTCAGAAGTTATATCTGTTTCACCGGACTAAAGTCAAGGTGCTAGCAGGCCTGCTCCCTCTGGAGGCTCTAGGGTGGGAGGTACCGGTTTCCTTTCCTTTCCCAAAGCTCCTAGCAACTGCCTGTGTGCTTTTGGTTCCTAGTCCCATCCTCCACCTTTCAACCATCCAGCACATCCCTCCAGCCACCCAGTCTTCCTGTGACCTAGCTTTGCAGTACCTCCCTCCATTAACTGCGATGATGATGTTCTGTACTGTTTCCCTCCCCTGTAGTCTAGGGTCACCCTTCCCCCACTGTAAGATCCTTCATTTAACCCCATTGTCAAAATCCCCTTTGCTGTGTCAGATGACATTCTCAAAGATCAGGATGTCCGCATTATCCGGCGAGAGGCATTACTGTACCTAGGACAGAAACTAATGTGTTGTCCCAGAAACTCAGCACCAGTTGGCTTATCAGTTCTAGTTCTTGTCACAGTGACAAACCCTGTCAGAAGAGATTGAAGGCTCCAGGGTCCCAGAAGGTCCAGTTCCCCCTGGTAGGGAAGGCACAGTGGCTGGAGAGCTTGCTGTGTGCCTTGTTCATCTCTTGATGGATCAGCAAACTGACCTCATGCTACAGGAGTCCTCAAGGCCTGTCCCTCGTGGCTGACCATACCCTCTTAAAAAGGAGTTACCAGCTGGGGACCAGGTGTTCAGTCCCATTCCGACTGTGTCAGCTTTAAGAACTTCTGTCCCTCTCTACTTCTTTTGTCTGGAAAAGTTCTGTCTGATTTTTGGGAGCAATCCCCTGGTACCCCAGATCTGCCAGTTTCAGTTTCTCTGGAGTAGGAGGGTCCACACAGATCTGAAACCCGGGCTGTATTGTCTTGCTGAGTCCCTCGGAATCCAGTGTTTGATGAAGGTGCTTATATTTATATGAGAATGTGTGTGTACGCATGTGCATGTTGTCATGTGTATAGTGTGTGCACATGTGTGTAGTGTAGATGAGTGTGTATAGGTATGTATAGTGTATATACACGGGTGTGGAGTGTTAGTGCATGTGTGTGTAGTGTGGACACATGGGAAGTATGTATGTGCACATGTGTATAGTGTACATGTGCCTCTATGTAGTGTGTGTGCACGCGTGTTTGTAGGGGTATTTGGCTAAGAGCAAAACTTCCAGTTAGCATTTAGGACAGCTCAAAACTAATGACCCATTTTAATTTCATCTATCTATATATCATCTGTCTGTCTGTCTGTCTGTCTATCTATCTATCTTCTTACCAACATATTAAAATCAGGATGCTTTACTCAAAAGATATCTAAAGTTCTGAGGAGTTTTAGAAATCAGATTTAGTGTTTTGGACCAAATGCTCACAGTACCCTCTAAATTCACGTGTTAAAATCCTAGTCCTGAGCGACCCCGAGTAGAGGCGGTAGCTCAGGATGTGGTTCTATCCGGAGGGGAAATGTGAATTAGTGCCCTTACAGGTCTGGGCAGAGAGCTAGCTCTCTCTCTTTCTGCCCAGCAAGGATATAGTGTGGTATGAGAAGGCAGCTCTGTGAACCAGGATGAGGGCTCCCTCTAAGAGCCCTATTAAGTCAGCACCCTGACCTTGGACTCTCCCATTAGTGAGCTCTGCAAGAAAGCTGTTTGCTCTTCAGGGCACCTACCCAGTCGGTGTCATTTGTTACCGCAGCCTTAGCTGACTAAACCCTCTGGTGTCTAATCCTTTGGTGCTCACTGAACACTATTATCCCCTGCAGGCTCTGTCCCGCCCTTTGCCTCTGGTCATGTGACCTGCTTAGTTGTGAGGAGAGTGGATAGTTGACTATCCACGACCTCAGAGTCTCTTTTTACTTATTCTTTTCTGCATTCAATACACATTTATCAGTTACTGGGTATTAGTTGCTTAGTCTTCAGTGGCTAACCAGCCTTAGCCTCTACACTTAGGGAGGTGCAGACACCTCACAATGTTAGCAGTGGATCTTTGTGCTTCTCCAAAGCATTTAAATTGATTTGCTCGATAGCGTTTGTGTGTCATTTCCCTGAGTATGTGTGTATATGTAGCCTCTGGGGGCATTTCTGACTTCCTACATTTTTCTATTTGCGTTTAAAGACACAGACGCAGAAGCCTCTTCTGCATTCATATTGAGACAACTACAAGGAAATCAGTAAATAGATTCTTTACATCGAAGAGAACATTTGCCAGCAGCTGGTGCTCTTTAAATCACAGAGTTAGTGTCTGAGTTTTCTTAAGCTTTGACCCACATATATGCCTTCCAAGTGGCTATAAAGGAGTGCAGAATCCATGATAGGTACAGGGTCACCCTAAACTGTGTGATCTGTGATCCTGTGTAATTGCTTATTCTGTAATTTCTATTCATTATGGTTCCATTATTTGCTTTGTGTTAATAAACATGAAGGCATATTACTTTTTTTTTTTTTTTTGAAAGGTCACCTGCAGCTCCCTGTTCCTGCTTCTGGCCTGAGCAGTGACTCTCCACTCAGTGTGTACTGAGAACGAGTCGTAGCTGATTTGAGCGGGCGGCTTGTTCGCCTGCCGTTGCTGCCAGATGTCCTTCGCTGTTCTTTCCTGGTTTCATTTCGTGGGGTCCCAGGCTTTGCTCTGTGGTCTGACTTCCCCGCAGCTCTGGACTCTTGAGGCCGGATGGTGGAGCTGAGCTCTGCTAATGTTGGCTGTGAACCTGACAGTCGGCTCGGGGAGGTTTTATAATTGCCGTAATTCCTTGTGCTGCTCCGTTTGTAGTTCTTCCAGCACTGCAGTTACTGCAGAGCACAGTCTTTGAAGCCGCAGGGAGAGGCGAGCGGCTGCAACGCATGCTTGTGCATTCTGCCAGGGCTGCAGGGATAGCGGTCATGGTTCTGGAGAACATGCGGAACCACACATTCTGGGCAAGCTTTATGCCCTATTATGTAAAATGGGAAAGTGAACTAGGTCAGGATGGCACACTCCGTCTTCATATTTTAGTTGTCATTAAGGTGGACTTGTATGGAGTGAAGCATTTAAAAGTGTTAACTTTTCAAAAGATACTCCTTTGAAACTCCGTGTTCTTTTTCAGCTGTCCAGTGGGAAGTACTTGGGAGTGAAATGATTTCCAGCACTCTCCCACAGAGCAAATGCAGATGGATTTAAATGCAGACAGAAACCACTGCTGGGGACCTCTGGTTGCATGGCACACACAGGAGCCTTGCCTTAGAGAAGCCCGGCTCGCAAGAGCAGGGGATGCATTTGCAGGCCTGAGCTTGAGTTGGAAGGGAACAAAACAGCACAGAGTTGAGACATTAGAAATAAGGCTTTCGCAGTTGGCAGTGAATAGGCATCTTCTTTGCAGGCTCCTGTTCAGATATTAGAGCTCCATGTGCGTTTCCTTCAATGCTTCTTACTGGCTGCCTTTGGGATTTGCTGCCTAGTGCCCCCCTCCCCTCCCCCCTCCATATCCGTGAACATGCGGACACAGATAACTGCTCTCCGGTTGGCTGGGGGGATCTTACTTGTGGCCAGTACAGAACAGCAAGCGTTTATGTGGTCTGTAGCATTTGCTTGAACTTGAGCATGGGCTGTCAGCATCCGCGTGCCAGCAGTGACAGCTGCTATTGTGGATGCTATCAGAAGTCTTCGGAGTGAAAGTCTGTCACTGATGCTGGGTAGTACTGCACACGACAGTATGGACTTTGGGAAAGCTTCTTGGTGGTACCTAGCGCTTAGTACCAGCTGCCACTTGACTTGGCCTGTTAGTCCCTGGGAAGCATCGTACTCCCCTTGAGATCAGCTTCCTTTGTCAGGGTGAGGACCGCTGCCTTTTCCTAGGATGCTCAGCTGGTCTCTTCATCCTTTTGGTTGTGTCTGCTACTTTTTATCTTGGCACATCAGTGTCTGTCATTACGCTATTTAGGCTCTTGGAGGATTTTGGCAGTTGCCGAGTGCTTGCGAACATAAATCGCTCGTCTGTTGTTCTTTTGCAGAGTTAAACATTCACGCTATTTGACTCAGGTCGTGATCATTTAGGTGCTGCTTAGAATGAATTGCACAGAATATTTTCCTTGCTGAGTTAAGCTGATTGCTTTTGTGTTAGAAACCTTGGTCATGTTTTTGTCTGTGTTTGATGTGAAAAGAGCCAGGTGAGCCTGAGGATATTAATAGTGTCATCACAGGCAGCTCTGCCGTGGAGAAGTATGCAAAGAGCAGATCCAGAAGTGAGCATTAAACTGAGTCAAGAGCTTTTTTTTTTTTTTTTTTTTGGCTGACTTCTGATGCTACTGATGCAGGAGACCAGGAGAGGACAGGAGAGATGCTGTTTTCATGCCAGACAATCTAAATGTGGTCTGTCCCCTGCTGACTAAGGCCAGGACTTGCTGAAATGGAGGGCACATGTGCCCCCCCCCCATTCCTTTTTTGGAATTGGGAAAAGCTAGAAGAACAACTCATGAATAATGATTTACTGAGAGGAGTGGCCAGAGCCCCGCCCATCATCCAGGATGAGCCCCACATTCCTTTTGTGTCCTGCTTAGAGTGTGACCCTGCCATCTCCACTGCTTGCCCAGGATGGGACAGTTTCTTCCTGGGAAGTGTGTCCTTGAGTTCTCTGAGATGTCTATATTACATTCTCCTTTTAGGAGCATAAAAGAGAGGACACCAGGAGATAGAATTTAAGGTTTTCATTTTTCCACTCGCCTGAGTTTGTTCTCTAAGTAAATTAAATTTTGTTATTTGTGTTCTGATATCAGAGGCCAGCTTTGTGGAACATTTGAGCATAGGATCTCTTTGTTTTGTAAACTTAGATTTCTTTCTTCCACCCAAGACTTTTATCTAAATCAGTTTTCTCCCACTATGTATATGAAATTGTCACAAATTGATATAATAGTGAAAGTGGCGATGGCTTTAGATGCTGCACTGAAAGCCATTGAATGTGTCAGCGGGCAGATTGTGTGCTATGTGAATTATTTATCAATACAGATTTTATTAAAAATCCTGAAGCATTTCATCACAGTGGACCCAACAAAGGATAAATAAAAATGATGTCTGTAGATATGTCTGTCAGATTGTATTTCTACTGGATCTAACTTCTTATGTGAACCTGTAACATGGGTAGATTTAAGCAGCTGTAGATCTCTAGAATAGAAGATCCACTGCTGTGACTAGACTGCATGCAGCAAGCCATGTGGGTGGCTGATGTGTGTGTGTGTGTGTGTGTGTGTGTGTAGTGCATATAGTGTGTTGAATGATGAGTAGGTGTGATAGCCACATATAAAATTACATTAAAGTCCAGAGCTGTTTTATGAGTAGTACTGGCAGTGGCATCCGACTTTCATAGGGCTTCTCCATGTCCATTGTGATGAATCTATTTATTACTCCTGTAATGAGCCGCACACATGGTTGGTTAGCCGAGTTATTGAACTTTATCAACCTTGGCTGAAATTCACAATGCGTGCCAAACTTGTTGTAACATGTAAGAAATTACATCTGGGCTAAAAGGTTCAATAAGAGTGACTCTGATAATGGAATCTTTCACAGAGCGTGGGGCTTCATGATATGCCCCTGACTCTTAAAAAATTACAGCATTAAAGCAAAACAAGAAATCACATACCCTTGGAGAAACATTGTTACTTGTGGCATAGATTCTGACTTATGGCAGGTGTATTATTCCAGTCTCAGGACACATGGGGTAAGGCAAGGCCATCACCACGTGGCTTGTGCATCCGTTTGGATTAAGGGTCACCACGCGTATTCTTAGAAAATTAGAATTTTTATCTTATTTGACTTTGCCGCTCTTCTGTTTTCTAGTTTATTACCTATGTGATGTGAACTGTGTTCTTTACCCCCAAGCCTTAGCTTCTTTGTGTGAGAAGTGAGGCTCAAGCCCGCAGCCAGCTGGAGCTGTGAGAGGACAGACAGGAAGACAGAGCCACAGGAACAGAACCGCCCTACACGGCCCCTGCCGCCTGCCACTGCTCACTAAGAATTTCTGTGTTTACGGCCTTATTTCTAGGACAAACATTTTAAGTTTATTTTCTTAGCTTTTTATGGTAGACAATTTCAAATATGTGCCAACACAGCGAGAATCATGTTCTTTCCTTTTTCTTAAGAAATGAGGAGAAACTGGCTGAAGATGTGCCCTTGACTGACACAGGGAAGGAATACGTGTGTGAGTTTCAGATTTGCAAGCGAACCACCTTAGGGACAGCTGTACAACGGTCACGGCCATCCTGGCAGTTTCATAATCATTGGCATGGTTTTCTTGACTGCACCGAAGTGCCAGTGGATGTTGAAGGGGTTTGGCAAAGCTTTGGTTCTGTGTGCTCTACTGGAGCAGCAGCTGTGCCTTTTGTTGTCCTTTTCCATGTTGAGGAGAGAACCTGGTACAACGGGAATGCTAGGCAGGCGCTATGCAGCTGAGCCGTATCCCCAACCAAAAGTGAAAACGTCTGGGGGCAGGGTCTTGCTTGGGTGTCCAGATTTGGCATTGAACTCACTCCAGTCCAAGCAGGTCTTGAACCTGGCACTTCTCCTGTCCGTGGAACTAAGTCTCTCCTGTAACACATAGAGCTCATAGCACATAGAGCTCATAGCACATAGAGACCTCATAGCACATAGAGTCCATAGCACATAGAGCTCATAGCACATAGAGTCCATAGCACATAGAGATCATAGCACATAGAGCTCATAGCACATAGAGATCATAGCACATAGAGATCATAGCACATAGAGTTCATAGCACATAGAGATCATAGCACATAGAGCTCATAGCACATAGAGATCATAGCACATAGAGATCATAGCACATAGAGATCATAGCACATAGAG